>OMOT01077345.1:0-15557 GCA_900312575.1 Acanthochaenus luetkenii
CTACTAGGAGCTCAGGCACCTACAGCAGTGAAATCCATTGTGAAAGCCAGAGGATAACGTCTGCTGATTGTAACATCTGACTCAAGTCCACCAGCCGCCTATTACTGTGGCTTAACTTCCTGTATTGTGGGCCCCTCACTTTGGAAGCGTGGGTCCCTAAGAAAGACTTCAAGGTCAGTCGCATGCATGCAGCCATGATGATCACACACACTAGGGCTATTCTGACAGACACAATACTATACCCCCCCCACACACACACACACACACACACACAAACAAAAAACACACACATAAACCATCTCAATGCCTGCTGGCTTAAACGGAAAATGTCAAGCCCATATATTTTTCCAATAAACTGTCACTGCATTTGTGTTTTGGGCAGTCCCCAATTTCCTTCTATTCTCTCTCTCTTTCTCTCCCTCTCATACACACACACACACACACACACACACATATCTCAATGTGACAACCACTTGTGTATTCCAGAAAATTAACATACTCCTACATCTAACATTTCATTTTCATTCATTTTAATTAGCCTTTTTACTTGGTGGAACTTTGTAACGTTTTTTACTATGGTGGAAGTTTTTAATTATGGTAACCACGTTTTTTTTAAAGAACATGCTGTGTTCCTCCTGTAATTTATGCAGAGCAGTCTCTTTAATGTCTCATAAAAACCTCACTGGCTTCTCCAGTTCTGGCCTCACTGTACATGGGGATTCCTACAAAATCCATATGCTCATTTAGAGGAAGAAAGCAGAGACATAAAAGCCTACCAACAAAGGCAGTTGATTTAAAGACTGCCAAAGTAAAAACACTGAGCGGGTTTTAATCTGTTTCAATCTGAATCCATTGTATAACTGTGTAACCAAATAAATATATATTATTTAATCCTATGTGATTTTAAAACCTTTCTCTATTCATGACAATGACAGTATAGCATAGAGGTTTTATTCTTTGTCAGATGTGCTTTGATCTGAACAGCTCTTTCCCAATCCCCTTTGGACTCTCCCCGTAGTAGGTGATTGGTTAAGAAAATAGAAGCAGCTCCCTCTGGTGATTAGAGAGCTGTTTCCTTGCTTTAGCTATATCTGTGCTCAAATACAACATAGAACAAACACTGCTGCAGACCCTCGAATCCCATTCTCTGAATGATTCTCATTCAGCTATAAAGCATCCTACGATATCTGCAAATTAACTATGTCATATTGTTCCACACTGAGCTGCAGCTGTAACAAATACCTAGGCGTAAGCATTCAGTTGTAATAGACCATCACTTATCCTCCAGAAAGTGGCTGGCTAAATAAGCCTTTCTTAGTTTCTTGACACAAATTAACTGAATGGAACTCAACATACAGACATCACAGTTGTTTAGACTTAAAACTGAATTAATGATTCAGAGTTTCACTCAGGGTCTGAAAATCCAACCGTTGATAAATTAAGGTATCCTTATAATACTGTGTACAATTGTAAGTAACAGCTCTTTTAAAATCCATTTTTTTCTCTGGACATCAGAAGAAATCAATATTTAACTTAAAATGACCTTATTGAGCTGGATAAAAGGCTTTATTGCAGGGGCTGGGTCAGGAGCGGTTGAGATAATGTGTTAGTTGAACAGTGGGGGATTAAAGGTGAGGTGTTCTCTCAAAATCTTACAAGACATCAGAAAGCAGCAGGTCACTAACCTGAGCCTTCCTGGAGACAGAGAGCATTACAGCAGCCAACCTCTGTTGAACTGTGCCTGTGTTCAGACAGGGGTAAGGAGGCTAAGGCAGCCTCTTTATCACTCAGCAGCTCCAGACCATTCTATTTCCGCTCTCCCTGATCTACTCTTCTCAGAGGAGGCTACAGCTGAAACCTGCTCGTTCCAACTCTGTGCAATACACTCACAGGGGACCAATTTGCGCAGCCAGCCCTTGTCTGAATCACTCTATCAATTAGGAGCCACTGAGTTTATCATCACATACATTACTGTAGAGGCCGGGCCTGGTCATTGTGTTGAGGTGTGTCTCTCAGGAGAGGGGAAGGGATGAAATAAATGACCAGGGAGTCAATCCACAGTTGGACAGGCTGCTGGATTAATCTGAGAGGACGGCTGTAATTATGAGTCTCCTGAGGAACTGGCTGTCCAATGTGTGAACATGACGCTGACAGTCAGGAAGGTGCACCCCCACCCTTTTCTCCACAACAAAGTAGGACACTGAGTCAAATCAATATTTTCAATCTCTCAGGATCAATTCGGCATCCGAGCACAAAGGAAGACGTGTTGGCAGTGACCAATATGTATAAATGAAAAGTCAAACTTTGTGGTCATGATGTGCTCCTCTTTCTCAACATTCTCTTGTTATCATGAGCACGAGCAAATGGGTATTGTCTGAAAGATGTAATTGAATCCAACTTTGACCAAAGAAAAGCTCCCCAAATAGCAAAGCCTCTCCATCGTCAACGGCAAAAATAACCCTGATACTGTCACAACATAATAAACACGGCCAATGCGCTCATTCTTATGGTCTCATTTACAGTATACATTCCACTGATACTGCAGTAATTGTAATTGTATGGCTACAAAATAATCTTCAGTCTTCTCTTTGTTTCCAGATATGCTGCTCCGCAAAGTCGCAAGCCTTTCTCTTTTTCATTGGCAGCATAGGAAGAGAGGACATCAACAGTCTCTGTTAGCGCTGGAGTGAAGTCCCAGTGCTCTGGATGATAGAATAACACAGTCATTCAGATGGCATTCTTATGCTGATTACACAAAATGGTTCCATCAGTATGAAATGATCTTGTCAGTACAACAGTGTCTCATCAATGGAGTATGATGTCATCAGTGTAAAACTGATGATTTCCTGAACACAGCATGCAACTGACACTGCATCTTTAAGAAGCCCAGAGTTCCACTGTGTTTTAGTCAAACAAAAGCAGCCAATTGGGAACGTGCAACCTGAAACCAGAAGCTTGGCTCTGAGGGCCTCACACAGACCTCAGAGCTGGGACACACCCCATATACTGATTCAGGCAGAGAGGACTATGGCCTACTATCCAACCATTCAATGCAAACAGTTCCACATAGACAGTGTCTGAAAATGTCGTCAAATCACAAACAGACTCACTGATCATCATGTATGGCCTCTTTCCAAAGCAGTGCTGGAAACACATACATTAAAATTTTAATCCGCTAGGCCATTAGATTACCTTAAGTTCTATAATTCTGAAACATAACTGAAACATAATTATAAATGTCAAATAATCTGTGCAAGACATATTTAAATTTCCACAAATGTTACTATTTTACTATATAATAATATTTGATTGTGCCAGAGGTAATTTTCAGGGATCTAACATTCTCTATGTTCTAAGTTCAAAGTCTATGAACAATTAATTGTTATTATATGTATTTTTGAAAGTTTAAAGGGATGCCAACGAACTCTCATCACAGCCTAGTCAATAAATAACATGAGCCCTGTGCGGCATGAACCCCCAACAACTTGAGGCTGTGGGCAGGAGACTGGAATCTCAGGCAAGTGACAACATGTTATGCTTGGTCATTACAACATGGACACAAGTTAGAAGTGAAATCTGCGCCCTGAACAGACCGCCATGAAATAATATGCATTTCAAAATCAATTCTGCTGCTCAGCAGCTGGGGAGCTCTAAATGTAATTAATTCAGCATTCTCACAGCCACAAGAACACAAATTGGGCGATAGGCCAAAGATATGTAGGGATAAAATCACGGGAAACAAGTATGGTGAATTCAGCTAGACCTTAAATCATCTATCATCTGGATATTTATCTCACCTGTCGTACACACACTGACAGGTATATTAGACCCACGTGTGTCTCTCCTTCTCCCTCCTCTATCTTGCCAGGGGTGCAAAACAACAGGTGCAGACAAGCTCCAGCAGGACTGTAAGCAAAGAGCTTTGTGATAGTATAAAGACCACATGAAAAAGGAACCCTCTTCAAATTTTACAAGTTGGGCGGTCATGTGCCTTTGAGCCCTTAATAATGCATCAGTGCAGTCTCTTTGAAAGTCAAACTCAATAAAAAAAAGAAACAAACAACTGAAGGCTTTGACCCAGCACAAAATGACAGCACAGAGTGATTGGGGCACAGTCACATCATTGGAGAGACACAAGGAGAGAAAGAGACGAGAGACATCTATTGTGACCCGTGATGAGTAAATAACTCAACCTCACAACCTCAACCTTTAAAATCCTGAATCCTTATTCAGCATGACCTCTTACCTCCCTCATCATTCCAGCAGCAATACTGTTTACACTTTGAGAGTTATCTCCTATTGGGGAAGCAAGATATAGAATAATTGGACTTTTTTCCCCTACCGTGTGTGTGAAAACACGGCAGTGCTACACTGACAATAGCGGAGGAACAAATGAGGGATTATTCTGGAGGTGTGTGATGTCTCTCCTGCACTGAAGTTCCTCACACTCCATTCTGAGTGAATACAGGTGACTCAGGGAGCCTGAGCTGATCCCAGAATTCCTCATTATCCGCCCAGCAGGGAGGCTCAGGTCTGCTCGCTCTGTCTCAGAGCACGCTCGGCCCAGTGAGACGAGCCCCAGAGGAGCACAGTGCTGGGCCATTGGGGGCAAGCCAGGTCTGCTCATTATATCTAACTCATCCTTGGCATCTCTGCAAACCAAGTGCCACTTAGTTCCCACAGGAGGGGTCTAGGCTGGATCACTGATGAGATGGCAGAGCAAACAGCAGAGTGGAAATAGGAAAAGATTTACATCAAAAGACACGTGAGTACAGATAAATACATGGACTGAATACCACCCAGTGTCCAGCAGCCAGCCTACAAGGTTTAACATAATGGCCTACTGGGACTGCACTGATTTGGTCACTGCGTTTAATATTTTTAATCTAACTGGAGGCATTGTGATGATTGTTGCTGTTGATCAGAGCCAGATTAGACCAAATCACATATGCATAAAAAGTACTCTGGAGCTGCTACCTCTGCAACCCGACTTCGGATAAGCGGTTGAAGATGGATGGATAAAAAGTACCTCCAAATTCCCACGAGAGGTGATTATGTCACAGAATTTTTCACAGATCATAAGTATTATAATGGGCTTTCAAGCCTATGTATCAAATACAACTGAGGGGCAGGACTTAAAATAAAAACAAAAACACTATGTATGAGTGTGGGAAAACCTAGAAAATAGAGTATGTATTTATTTATAAAAAACAGTACCAAAAAATGTAATTTAGCTAGCAGGGCAAGTGCAAATACATAACACAAATGAATAAACATACAATTTGAATGAAGCGTGATGTTTCATTTATCAACCCTATTTCTGGGATAAATAAATGCAGCCTTGCACAGCAGGTGAATTATGTAAGTGCAGAGTCTTAGGTCCTTGGCTAGGGGCCAGTGCCCCCCATTTCCCTTTACTTTTTACGATATTCTCCCACGTAAACTCAGGGCCATGGCAAGTGCTGGGCAATGCATACTATGCAGCTGTAGTGTCTTCCATCCCAGTCACAATTAGCCTCACAGAATGGGCACAGTGCCAGCCCACACTTGTCTCAGGACATCAGAAAACACTTCAGGTAAACACCACAATACGCTAAGAAGCAGAAATTAGACATTGTTTTGCACTGCAAGACAGTTGCTATAGAGACTGTTGCTAATTAACTGCACTCTGCCCCCTGGATAACAAAGGGCTTAAGGGCACTCAGGGCGGTTCCTCTTGTGATGAGCTCTGTGTATGGAACACTACGCCATCCCCAGGGTCTCCCGACTACAAAATACCTGCCTCCTTTTACCCAACTTTCATCTCAGATGCCATGAGAGGTTTTGTGTGTTGTCTATCTGCGCCGTCTGTTATAACCCCTATGGACCTGGACTACTAGGCCATGTCAGCCTTACCATGGTTGGTTGAGCCCTTGCCCTCTTAATAGACAAATCAATCCCTTGTATCAGCATGGAGAACCACTTCATGGGTTTCTCATCATCTCTGATGGTATTTGAAAGAGACGCCCTGCTAGCAAGGAGCACCTCACTAATGGAAATCTGAGGCATGCAGTAAGGAACACACATTCGCCTGGTAAACAAAGCACGCTTTCACAAAAACAAGCAAGCTTTGTTTTAGGGGGAAATGCACCCAGGATAGGGCTTGCATGTGTAAATAATATATTTACAGTCGAGTCCTCTAAATAGCGAAGCTGGCTTTATACAGGTCTAACTGTAGAGGTATCAAATTCTTTATGATTATATTTTTCAATTCTTGCAACAATGCAACAGGCATCTTAAACCCCAACAGCTCATAGTGAGGAGGGTAGGTGTGAGATTCCTGGGGGAGATGAAGAGGCTCGATTGTGAGATTCCTCTTGGTTCTCCTGTCAGACATGGTGGCTCCTATGAGGCGCAATATTAGTGAAGTTTAACACTAGACAGGCCAAGAATCCAGGTCACTGAGTATTACTGTACACATTACATTTCTCCAACACTGTAAATGCCTTCCATGACTTTTCCTAAATATCATATATTTGAATACCTGCATTTTTAGAATTGGAAAGAAATTGACTTGGAAGTTAAATAAACAGTTTTTACTATTTTCTGCACACAAACTACTGCAATTGGTGTCAGAACAATGGGCTACATGGAATCTCTTCTTAGAAGTGTGAATATCTCTCCCTCTCCTCCTTCAGTGTGCTTTTCAACAATTAGATAGCTATTACATAAATCCATTGAGACAATGAGCTAGGGCTGTGCGATATGGACATCTTCTATCACAATATGAGTAAATTCGAAAAATGTGTCTATACAAAATAACCACAAGCCTCCTTTATCTATTTTTTAAAAACATACAACAATGTATTGTTTTATTCAAAATATTATTGCGAAACATTAATTGATTGCCTTGTTTTTATTTCCCATTTCTCCCTTACATTACATTACGGCATTTAGCAGACGCTTTTATCCAAAGTGACTTTCATATCATCATACCGTTGGCGGAGGCAGCCATGCAAGGCGTAAACCTGCTCAACAGGAGCAATTTGTGGTTAGGTGTCTTGCTCAAGGACACTAGTAATAAGAATTCACTAATCTACGGAAGAAGTCAACTAAAGATGGCAATAACATAGCGGATTATTCACAGCGCGGTATGACTGAGGTCAAGTGAGCCGTCTCTTGTGAAACCATGGTCTAGCCAGCTGCTCTTTATATTGTGTTGTATGTCTAATGATGTCTTTACGGTACTTACCCAGCAATGAGTCAAAATAACTGTATTCTCATAGTGTTTGGTCAAATATAGTGGAGCTAAGCGGTCCAGATTACATACAGAGCCACACTCGTGATAAGAGCTTATGATCCATAGCATAAAAGTCTTTCTGGTTCTAAATCAGTGGGATAATTTAGCATGACTTAAAACTGTTGTTTACAGGCAGTTCAAAAATGCAATAGAGTTTTGTTCTGTGTCACGCTCCTCTGTGTTTGTTTGTTATTCCAGCCACACATAGAGAACGTAAAGCTTTTTTGCGACAATGGCGATAGAAACGATAGAGGAAAATATCTACCGATAGACATTTATCGTCCCACGATATATTTCGTCATATCAAACAGCCCTACAATGAGCCCCATCAAAACTCTATTGAAACTATTTTCACAAATATGATTATTCACATGCCCTCAGAGCAATAGTGTGGCGAGGATGATGAAGACTTTTGCTACAGGGAGATGGGAAACAACACAGAAAAGCGCCGTTTGGATTTAACAGATCGGGCGCCTTAATGGCAACCCTCTGCTCCGGCCCCCCTAGCATGTGTGTGTTGTGCAATTACTTGTGTGTATCTGGGGGGGATCCGTGATGGGTTAAATGCAGAGAATAATTTCACTAAGTGTGTGCAGTGCTCTGTGCATGTGTGTGACAATAATGGATAAATTATTATTATTATCTGTGAGACTGCATTCACATAATATTGTCATGCAGACAGAAGGCCACAACTCATTACACAAGAACAACATGTAGAACAAATGTAGAATGTTTTCTTTGTTTATGTGACTTGGACATGTTAACACACATCTCTCAGCCATCACTCCAGGGGAGAAGGCACTGTGTCTGGCATATATACAAGGAATAAGGCGATGGACCACTGTGCAACCAACTTGTGTGTGAGATTTGTTCACAAAAAACCTTTAAGTTGGGTATGAGTATGCGTCTGAGGAATAAGGTGAGAGTCGCATTCCAAGCATTCCATGAAGGATTTAGAGGACTGAGTTCAGTATAATTTTTCAAAAACATCTAGTAGTTAATCTTAATCATACTCTGCATTGTTTTTTACGTTTTTTTAGTTATTTTATAGAAAATGGTTTACAGTGAATCTAGAATCAACACTGTACTGCTGGATAGTCCTGATGCCTGATGAAGTTCCCTACTATTTACAACACCTGAGGCTATACTTACATACATGGTAACAAGCCATCCTAATAAGCACATATACTACCTTCTCAAATTAACTGTTTCATTAATACAATTTACATTGCATAGGGTCTGTTCGCATTTTATCACATTCATATCTATTTTTACTGATCCTAATCTACTTTTGCATTTGGTAAGCAGTATGTGCTAAAGATGAATAGACTCAATCTATTCTTCAAGAAAGACCCACGGCACCTTTAATGCCTCAATGACTTTGGGAGATTGTCACAGTTCATGGTATGATGGGATTGGCACTGGGACCCAGCAACAGCTGCAGGGCTGAGCAACAAGCCCTGTCCCCAGAAAAAGCACTCGTACATCAGACTGGTTTCAACCTGTTCCCTGCTACACAGTCCCACCAAACTCTGTTGGGTCAAGAGAGAGGACTGCATCCCCTGCTTCTGCCTTTACACTCCAAAAAACAACAGTAGTCTTCCCTTCCTTGTCTTTCAATAGCTCTTTCCAACAGTTGAACACTGGCACTCAACTGTTTTCACTAGAGAGAAAGGCATAGCGATCACATTTTGCATGATGCAGATAACTGTGGCTCCTATTTGTAACAATGATAGTTTGTTACAATAATTAGAATCTATCAATTGATTAGTAACATATTAATAAGAAACTCTTACAAAGTACCTTTAAGGAATCACATTTTGATATTGTGCAGTGAATATAAACTAGTATGAGCCAGGCTGCAATTCCACCAGCTCCATAACTTGATAAAATGAACATTTTAACATTTTGTATCTAACAGTCTACTAGAAAGCATAACGTCCACTGTGCATTAGTGAGACTTTCACTTAGAGTTGATCATTTAAAACTCCAACCTAATCATCATGCTCTAATCCAGGGAACGTGAGTCAGGTTTTTTGGCACTCTCAGTCTGCATGGAGAAGAGGGAAGGGAAGGGAAGGACGAGGCAGTGGGGAGGGTCCTGTTGTCTGAGGCTACGTCTTTGTAGTGGCAGCTGAGGGGCTTCACTGCAACTCTTAGAATTTACATTTTGTTTGGCCGGAGGGGTCACATGACAGCTGCAAGCAAACACCCTGAGGGGCTTTCTGCTTGCACTTGACACTGACAGGCTGCGAGACGGTCCAACACCACAGAGAGAAAATATTCCCTCTTTCCATGACATCACCCAGCCAGGAATGGGGGAAGTGGAGGGAGGAGAGGGGGCACAGCTGGTGGCAGCCGCAGTGCCATCTGCTACTGACTATTTGTTCATGCTGCTTTACTTATAGACTTGTACTTCTGTGAACCAGAGTCGTGGTTGTATGGCCACCATCAGAGAACCAGGAGGGGCCAGCATATCTTAGGTTAATTTCTGATTGGCACGCATATTATATTGATTCATAGACACTGATAGAGACTGATTCATTAATGTGTTTTTTCTTTTTAAGCTTCTAGTTTTAACCAAACACATATACATACAAACAAACAAATAAATAAACAAATAGAGCTGAAATAAAATGAACAAACTCACACAGAGACATACACATGCACACACTATGTCTGTACTCACCATACATCTTTCCCTCATCGGAGAGGATGATCTTCCTGCGCCCACAAGGAGGGTAGATGGCCAGGGCCTCCTGGAAGCTCTGTTCAATGTCAGGGCTCCACACCCCTTCTGCATCATTGTCCATGGGCTTGTCCGCCGAATCACTCATCCTCTCCATGTCCTCGGCAGGGCTCTCGCTGCCGCTCCAGCTGCTGGGATCAATTGTGGCGGTTGGGCTCTCCAAGCTGAGGCCTGGAGCAGACTAGGGAGAGACCTGGAATTCCCAATAAACAAACAAAACCAACCTGTCACTCTCCTCAGCAGAACAGCGGAGACATCTGCCTCAACAACAACAACAAAACACAGAACACACTGCTGCTGCTGCCCAATTGAGAGCACAATATGGAGGGGACGCAGCCAAACAAGCTAAGATGTCGCCAAGCATGTTGTTGACTTGATTGAGAATGTTATCTGTTTAAACAATTAAACATATTCTCTCGTGGACTTGTGGCACATTCTGCTTATCATGCTTTTATGAAAGTTGTTTAGGATAGAATTAGCAGCTTTTCTTTCAGAAAACAACTCGCCATTTGCTACGCTGTTAGACAGCAATATGTGGCTTGCACAGGTACTTAATACCTTGAATTTGTCTATGCAAGAAAAAGGACACAATCAGTTCAAACAAAACAGATAAATCCAAAGCGTTTCAGAGAAAGCTGTTTTTTACCATGGCCAATGGGAGACAGATAAAGGCACATGGTGCAAGCGCACAGGGCATGGTGACTGATTGTTGGTAATTTTGTGGCCAAAGGTGCGTGGCACAACTGTTGGAAACAGGGCGTGATTAGGAGGAATAAATGATCAGTAGGTGTGACAGGGGCTGGCATCAGTCATGACCAATAAAATCACCCCTTTTCCTTCCCTTTAAAAGCAGTGTGCTTTGCGCCACGGCACTTTGACAATTTGGTGATGGAAGGGAACAGTCCGGAGCGGTTCCACCACAACAGCTTCTCCCAAGAGGAAACTGATGTCCTTGTGCGGAAGGTGCTGAATCGCCACGAGCGAATATACGGCACCTTAAATTAAATTGCTCGGGAGGAGATAACACATTTAGTTACTTTGTTGTTCTGGTCCTAGGAGTATCGTTGCCCAATACAGGAAGAAGAGCAGATGTTGTCGGTGAACCGCAGGGACAGTTTGGCTACGGGAGGGGGGCATCCACCAGCCAGTCCCTGACAGCTATAGAGGATGCAGCCGCCTCCATAATCCCGACTCCATGTGTTATGGCGCATACTGACAGTTCTATGTTGGATGACAATCATTCACACCACAGTCTCATGTGTATATAGTTTGAATTAAAAATGTATCTTATTTTTTCCTACATGAGGGATTAACATTAAAGTCAATTTGGCCAACAAATCATCCACAAAAAGGGTTGGTAAACTTTTGAATAAGATCTGTTCAAGCACGCATTGCTTGGTAAAGCCACAAAAATAGCACAGAACATGACTGTGCCTTGAGCTTTTGACCTGGTCTGAGCAGGCACTGCTCTGCGTAATCGCTACTGACACACCCCCTACTGTGCCTCTCCTCCCACTTAGGTGCAGTCAAGTTCATGGCGAGTCACCAAAATAGCAAATGGACTCAGGCGAGAAAAAAATTGTGCGCGCCCAACAAAAATGCCACTTCATGGCACAAAGCCCTGCCGTGCGCCATCACAAAAATAGAGCTCTGAATGTTTGAAGGCACATCTTATGAAACTGCACGGTACATTTTCTGACCATTTCCCTCAGGGGAATAGGCAAGATAACAAGTGGATACAGGATCCATTTAGAATGGAGACTCACAGCATCACATTACCAAGCAATGAGGAATGTCAGCTGGTGGAGCTCTTGTTTGACCACTTACTGAAGAAGAAATTCTCTGAGGTGAGCCTCCCACACTCCTGGTGTAGAATTAGGAGAGTATCCTTCCCTTTCCTCTCATGCAATCAAAGTCACTCTATCCTTCAGTACAACATGTCTACTGTATGTTAGAGTGCCTTCTCAACTATGGTCCAGCTCAAGACCAAACACAGAAACAGACTGGAAATTCAACAAGATCTCACTCTTTTACTTTGTTTCTCAAATGGAGATTTTGTTTTGTTTGATCTGGATTCTGAATTTTAACAATTTTACCCCTTTTTAAAATCAATAATTGAGTTAAACATGACAAGTGTTGATATTCAGGACGATAGTGGTGCTTACGTCAGTACAACCACCTGAAGGTTGACTCTTTTTTTTTTTTTTACAGATAAACTATCCCTTGAGTGTGGTCATTGGTGGTAAGCTGTCTTTATTAGGTGAGTTAATTTTATGCTTGTGAAATTTAAAGAACAATCGTTGTCCTGATTTACAGAAATTATTTGAGAACTGTTCTGCTCTGTAGTAAGCAGTTGGTTCTTTTCTTTTCTTTGAAGTCATTTGATGTTTTTATTTTGTTGATGACTTCTGTTTGGACACTTTGCATCAGAGAGTACACATGGGTGTTTTGTGCAATGATGGCAAGCACACATACACACAACATGCAAACAGCATTCCACAAACAGCTTTGTTATCAATACGCATTACCATCATGCTTAAATACATTCCTGTTAATCTTTTCATACCAATTCCTCAAAAACAAATGCTTGCTACTCCGCATTTCCATTCATAATTTCAGCAAAACTGAAAACACAACACCCGTCTGACAACTTACATATTCTGCTAGTTGACTTCTACACTTTTACACAAAAGTGTAACATTTTCAGTCCCACCTTAACTGGGTTGAAAGAATAGAGTACTTGGCGCAAATAAAATGCATTTAAAAAAAGAATTGTGGCAGATTAAAAGGTGAAAATGTCATGGGAACTTGTTTAAGCAACTACACTTAGCTGACAAGCCTTATTACACAGAGCTGTAATTAATAATCTGGTTAGGCAAGTGATATATCCACCTTAGAAGAATTCTGAAAATGTCTGCTATTTTCTCTGTCATTTATAGCTGGCAAATACTGTTTTGGTTGTGTTGGGTAGCCCGTTTGTTACAAAAAATAAGAAAGTAATTCATTATTTAAGGCATGCCTTCACTCAAACTCTCAACATTTATGAGGGGTATGTCAATTATAGGCTACTTTTTAATTTCATAAATTCAAAATCAATACTTTACATTACAGCATTTAGCAGACGCTTTTATCCAAAGCGACTTACATATCATCATACCGTTGATGGATGCAGCCATGCAAGGCGCTGACCTGCTCAATGAGAGCAATTTGGGGTTAGGTGTCTTGCTCAAGGACACTACGACAAATGTGTTCCCCCGGGAGGAGCTGGACTCAAACTTTCAACCTTTCGGTTGCTGGGCGGGAACCCTACCTCTTGAGCTACTGCCACCCCTGGCAATACATTTGTCAAATGAATACAAACACTGGGATAGGAATATCGTGCAACTAAATGATGTGCTGGTGCCTCCAACTAAAAATATTAGTAACTAAAAATATTAGTGGCTCTAGAGCCCTAATCTGGAGCCCTGAACATTTCCACGTTACAGCCTTCAAAACTCTATTGTCTTTACCCCTAATTCTCTACTTTTATGTTTTGTTTCCATACAAACAAAACTTTTACAAACAGTTCACTGAGGGTTCGCCCCATACCTACTCTCTGCCCTCTCTCGGCAGACAACGGCTTCCTCTGAGTAAGATTCTATTCAAGCAGCACAAGCTGTCAGGAAGTGGGAATAGTAGCATATGTTTCTTCTAGTGTGTCAGTTCATGAGGGGGAAAGGGGGGATGGGAGCAAGCTGTTGGGAAAAAAACTCCCAGAGAGCAGAGAGCTTTTACTGAATTCCGTTTTTGTGTGCCGACTGCTGACATTGCAGAACTAACTCACAAACTGATGAGGGAGGGGAAAAATTCCCATTTCAACCACTAAAAGCCTGGGACACTTTCTAGATGTGCTCCTCTCGTCCCAACTGAATAATGAACTATACTGGTAATCACTTCCAGCTTGCACTTTCATACCAAAATGCAAGACAGAGTTCTAAAACATATTTGGTTCCACCATCAACAAGTCCAAACATCTGAATTTCTCTAGTGTTTGTAAGTAGTGTTGAAAAGGTTATGCTTTGATGTTGAAGATGTTTTTCCCCCTTTTCTTACATTCTGAATGAAGCTTTATTGCAGAGTCCATTAAAGCATTATTTTAAACTTAAAAAAACAAAACACTAATTCTCCCACAAACCACTACAACACCTACCCAAGGACAAGACAGAAACACTGTACATCAATTCACATATCCATATTGCACAACTACAGCTACATCTAATGTTTATTTCCCATTGTCTTGGATTTATTTTCGATCGGTGCTGCTACAGTTCTTCATTAATTGTAACTATTTATTATTTTTGATAACAGGTCTATGAACCATTTTCTTATTTTCTCATTTCTTTTAGAATATTAGAATATATGTTTTTCGATTAGTTTGTGTACATCCATTTTCCATTCACTTCAAATGACATAATCTGACCTGAATCATCATCATTTATAAATATTGGTTTTCTGTGCATTGTTACAGTATGTTAGAGTTGAATCAAAAAATTTGCAGTGATATTAAAAAAGTATACGATGACTTCCTTACCAGCTTGACTCTTGCACACTTTTTTCCCTTCTCTTTCACAGGTGGTTTCCTCACCCGTCACACCAGGAAATGAATACTGTTATGGCGATGCATGCAATGAATTATTAAACCCGCCACCCCACCCTGTCCTATCTAACAACAAAACACACAACATGGAAATACACTTCCACTATTATATAACTACTGTTGCAGAGAAATATTGCGCTCATAATGCCGCATTAGTTTCAATGTTGGAGAATTGAAGGGAAATACATGAGATCTAGGTTAAACCCCAAGGATTGAGCAGTTTACATTTAAGAAAGGGCAATGCAATTCCAATTTAAAAGCCTTTGGTTCTTCACGCAATGAGGCCTGAGGCCACTTAACAGGTTTACACCATTTCATTACATTACATTACATTACAGCATTTAGGAGACGCTTTTTATCCAAAGCGACTTACATGTCATACCGTTGGTGGAGGCAGCCATGCAAGGTACCAACCTGCTCAACGGGAGCAATTTTGGGGTTAGGTGTCTTGCTCAAGGACACGACGACAGATTTTTTCCCAGGAGGAGCTGGACTCGAACCGCCGACCTTGCAGTTGCGGGGCGGGAACTCTACCTCCTGAGCTACTGCCGCCCATCACACCATGCACCACACTACACACAAACATATATTTGCATGTCTTTTTGACTGTGGGAGGAAACCAGAGCACCCAGAGGAAACCCACGCGAACACGGGGAGAACATGCAAACTCCACACAGAAAGGGCCAGGCGAGATTTGAACCCAGGACCTTCTTGCTGTGAGGCAACAGTGCTAACCGCTGCGCCACCTTGCCGTATATGTGTGTGTGTGTGCATTAGATGGTGGGCGATAGGATCTGCAGTGTGTCTGTGTGTGTGGACATTAGATAAGGGCAGCCAAGGTGTGTGTGTGTGTGTGTTTGATGTCGTATGGTGGACTGATGGTGTCCAGGTCT
>OMOT01077350.1:0-16904 GCA_900312575.1 Acanthochaenus luetkenii
CTCTCTCCCTCCCCACCCCCTTCTGATGATCAAAGGTCAAATGGCGGGTGACCACACCCAACTGGAGTTCCATAACATTGAGACGGGCATTGTGACAGAGAAGCGCTACATGTCCATGGTGCCGTCCAACTTCATTGGCCATCTCCAGAGCCTCTCCTTCAATGGCATGGCCTACATAGACCTCTGTAAAAACGGTGACATTGATTACTGCGAGCTCAATGCCATGATTGGCTTCAAGAACATCATCGCTGACCCCGTCACCTTCAAGTCACGCTCCAGCTATGTGACCCTCACTACCCTACAGGCCTACTACTCCATGCACCTTTTCTTCCAGTTCAAAACCACCTCCTCCGATGGCCTCATCCTGTATAACAGCGGGGACGGAATGGACTTCATTGTGGTAGAGCTGGTCAAGGGGTGAGTTGACACTGTTTCGGTTGATTCTCCCATACACAGATCTAGTCACATACATCACATCAGGTTTAATGACGCTGGTACACGTGCTTTGATTGGGTTATTTGGACGTTATAGTGGTAATCCGCAAGATCTTTGCTTGTTTTTGTTGCTAAGCGATCATTTCGGTGGTGTTTTTGCACTGCACTCCCCAGATAGCACTTGTAAATCAAACGGTGTCCAGTACTGTGACGTCTTTTTCCTTGGGTTTTCTATTGACAAAGTTTCTGTAGGTGGCGCTCTTTTCTTTCTCGGTTCAGCAATGGTGGCTATCGCTGCTAATGCAAACTACCCAATTCTTCTTCTGCTTATTCCAAGACGAACCGCTGTTGCTGTAAACGTGAAATACATCACTTCCTGTGCAGCAGAGGATTTTTTCCCGGGGGAAACCGGATGTTTAGAATAGCAGATGTAAAAGCTTTCATGAGCTGAGTGTAAACTGAATCACTAGTGAGTAGCAAAAAGTTTATTTATATGCAAATCTTGCGGATTATGACTTTAATATTGCATCTCTTCCTGCTGTATGCCCGTTTTTAGATGGAATTTCATTCATCAGTGTGGGGATTCAAATTATTTTCTTATCACCTCTATGCCAGTATATTTACTGAAAGGGCTTTCGGCTATTACTGTTCTTTTTCATCTTCACGAAGGCACAACAAACTCCCAACATGGAAGGGAATCGGCTACACAACGGTTCTCTTCTCATTGCCAGATTACAGCATATAGAATGACCCTATTTTAAATAATGCATGAAGTGAAGGTGTTATGCCATGTGCAAAAAGCATTAAAGTAATATATTTGAGCAAATGGAGTATGTGAATCATAATATGCCTATGGACTAAAGAATTTAAGTCCAGACTCAAGACCCGTTTATCAAGGACAGCCTAGAACTATGTTAGTTCTCCTGCATTGCCTGATACTCTCATATCTATTCACACAGGCACTCACTCACACAAACACACTTACACAAACACACACACATACCCGATTCTTAGAGTTTTTCATGTATTTGTGCTCTGTCTTGTTTTTATTATCCTTGTTATGATCTATGTTGTGTCCTTTGTTATCTGTAAAACAGTTGGTGAATGTCCTATTGGTAAAAAGTGCTCTGTAAATAAACGTATACAACATATTTGTATACAACCTTGTTTTTTGTTTGAATTTCGATGACACAAATGCTACGATCTTCAAATTTTAAAATGTTGATTATGCCCCACTTTTCATGTACTTCATCCACTCATTATGTGAAACATCTGATTCCAGGTACCTGCACTATGTGTCTGACCTGGGAAACGGAGCCCACCTGATCAAGGGCAACTCAAACAAGCCCCTGAACGACAACCACTGGCACAATGTCATAATCTCCCGGGACACAAACAACCTCCACACTGTCAAGATTGACACCAAGATCACCACCCAGACTACCACCGGAGCCAAAAATCTGGACCTGAAGGGTGTGTAGGCGTTGGTGTTCATCATGTCATAGCAATATTACGGTTTAGATTTCATTTTAGATTCAGTTGGTCTTAATTACATTTTTGTCTTGTCGTCAACAGACATGGTCGCGAAGTTCAGGCCATCCATTTTTTATTCATTTTTGTCGCCAGTAGTGTACATTTGTGTTTTTAAATAATTATTTCATTAAAATAATGATCTCTTCATAAGACAATAACTTGCTGGAACATTACTTGCTCGATTATTGGCTCTACCTATAAGAGTGTGGAAATGAGTCTGGAGCAAATCAAATTGAGGGTTGGGTAGTAACATATTACTTTAACACAATTACTTACTGAACATGATTTGTTTTATGATTACAAATACCTAGTAACATAATAACTTCAAAAACACATATCATGTATCATAACACAGGTACACATGATCTACACAGCTAGAAAAGATGATTAATTATTATAATGATTAATACTAATTGTATTCATAATTATAGGATCATTGAGGACAATCCTACCAATTACAACACATGCTTCAAATGATGTATTTTTTAGGACATATTTGATATTGTCATATTACTCACTTCTGGATGTAAGCTAAAATGTAAAGTGACCACCTTCTGCAATTCATAATGGAGCCAGTAAAATAATAATCCACTAGGGGTCAGTGTTGTCATATTTCTAATGATTAGCATGCCATATTCTTCTGCTTTTCGTGCTGTACACGGGAAGTAGTGTTTCAAGGTATCATGCAACTTTACAGACACCTATAGTTCCAGGCTCCAGCCATCTCATACAGTAGATGCAAACCTGCGTCCCTCTATACGTTTCCATCTGTACAGGTGACCTTTATATTGGTGGGGTGGCCAAGGAGATGTACAAGGAGCTTCCCAAACTGGTGCATGCCAAGGAGGGTTTCCAAGGTTGTCTGGCATCAGTGGATCTAAATGGACGCCTCCCAGACATGATGTCCGATGCCCTGGATTGTGTGGGACAGATAGAGAGGGGCTGTGAAGGTGAGTAGCCTCCCAGGCCTCTAGGGGGAACAGCAAACTCTGCTGTCATCTTTCTGCGTCTAACTTATTTGATCCTGGTAGTTAATCACAGTGTCAAAATGAAGCTCACCTTTGAATTATCATTTCATTGACACATTCGCGGGGAAGCCCTCTTTGGATTCCCCTCATTATCACATAACTATCCGCAAGGGGCGACTGCGACATCGTGCAAATACTGAAGATGCTGATCAGTCATCCCAGTCTCACGCTTGTCCATACATGGAGACTCACACACACCCCGTCAGGAACACCCACCCAGGCACCCAGGCACCCACACTGCCAACCTGTGGCACCTCATTTCACGTTCTGTTAGGATGCATCAAGCTCTGGCAATCATCACTTCGCCATAATCAGATGACGCTCTCTGCCACATTTGTACTGCCATTTCATCCCCATTCTGTTTTGCTCTATGCGTCCTTGCTGAATCCGAGTGTTTGCCAGAAGCAATCCTCTTGAATTATGTATGAAGCCTTTGTCGCGTGCATGGACATGATTTGCACCGCGTCCAAAGACAATATTTGATTTATTTGTCAACGTCACCCACTTAGTTTCATTTCAGATTGAACAATGTCATCCACGCTTTTCTTTCTGATCTCTCTATGTTCACAACATTACAAGTATGATTATGTTCAGTGCCCGATCAGTGGGAAATGGCCTCTACGATAACACATTTATTGAGTCGTGGTGATGGAGTGAGTAGATAGTGATAGTGGCGAGGGAACCGTATCACATTTGTGTACAGCAAACACCGTAGAAGACTTTACTGTACACAACCGATGAAACCATATCCACTGACCATAATAACCACTAAACAACCGCAAATATTTGTACATTAAAATCGAGTATTTCCCTGAACTCTGCCTCCATTCTACAGTCTTCCCCCTCTCACCGAGGTTACGTCCATCTCATTCCTCGCTCTGTCTCTTCTGCTTCAACAGTCTGTGTTGACGTCTCGCTGCTTTGCTAACAGTTGGTGTACTTTGCCTTTTCCTTTCCTATTATTTTGCGGGCAAAAGTTGTATTGATGAAAGCTGACTTGCAAGGTAGATAGCTTTGTCTGTCTGATATCCCTCCCCTTTGCATCTGCAATGCCTCTGCCCTCACCTCTCCACAATCTCTACCTCCCCCCCTTTACCACGTTTCCTTGAGCAAGACGACCGCTCACCTGTCATGTGGAATGGGCTTCGGCCCCGTAGGAATACAAGGATCACTTCACCAGCTTGTATCGAGGCCTATGGGGCTGTTTGACTTGCACTCATTTGATGTTTTATCTAATTATACGTGACTTTTGTTCTGCTGGAGCTGCTACCTCCGTGACACGACTTCGGATAAGCGGTTGAAGGTGGATGGATGGATGGATTTGTTTTTACTGATGTTTGTTATTTATATTTTTTGTTAACATAAGGCACATTATTGTTTTGCATAATAGTCTCCATAACAAATTATTAAAATAGGATTTTGTATGTATTATTATAATACTGGCATTTTTGCCAAAATGAGAAGTAAGAACTACAGTATGTCGAGCAACAGGCTTCAGCTTTTTTTTAAATGTGCTCAGTGAAATAAAGTAACATGACTGGCCAAATGTCAGTGTTTAAATACGCAACTAAATTACGTATGCTAATACAATAATGCACCTACATTACTGTATATAAATACAAAATATAACAGGATTATAATGTATAATGCTACAATTAGGATATTTATCCTTTACTTCATGTTCTACATATGATTCAGTGAAAACATCAAGAAAATGGTTACTTTCCTCCATGGATGTATGATTTATTGTTTAGAGATTATTACTAGTATTTTATTAACCAGACACATTCATGACACATCTATAAGCATGCCTTCACACATGTATCGTCATGTTTTTTTCTTGACCCTTAATGTAGTTATGATGCATTACATTCATGACACAATTATTAGGCACATCATGATGTGAGATTTGGCACGTACATGATGGAATTATGGAAGTATATTATGTATGTCATATGGATATGTATTGTATTTAGATACACATCTACTCATGAATTAGAAGTGGCAAAATGTATGTTACTTTTAGTTTGCTGTTTTTTTTGCCTTGTGTGGGCTATAGTAAAAGCTTATCCTATTAACCAGTTGCCATAGCTACTCTGAGGGAGAAAAGCAGCTACTGTGGCAACACTATAGTCCGAGAAAAAACAAGAGGACATATGAGGAAGAGATTGTATTGTACTGTGCACACACATGTTGTCAGTGCAATTATAATGACAACACTATATAAAAATATCTTGATGTGTTCTAAATGTGTCATTAAAGGGCTGTTGTGCCATATAGTAAGTGTGTCCTTATTATGATCATATATTGGTAACTAATAAACTATTCAAATAGCTAGATGTGTCAAGAGTGTACCATAAGTGTCCAAATAAGTATCATCAATAATAATGGGTAAATAAAGATGGCCAGTGAGTTTATAATCCAACACAAAAATAATTATAATGATAGAAATACGGTTAAAACCTTTGATTTAATTTGTTAAAACATAGCAGGCATAAAATAAAAACAATAATAATAACATTAACATCCATACTAACCCTTTTCCCATTCCACTAACATTGATCCATTAACTGAACTAACTCAGGGCATCGCTGTCAGACAAACTAACGGACTGTGATGCTTTATACCTGTGCAAATTGGCCCAGACTGACAGACTGACTGACCAACTGACCGTTTTCGCTGATGGAATGGTGGAAAGGATAGATGCGCAAACAAGAAGGTCAAACACTTTGACTATAAACACATTTGGGAGTAGTATCACATTTGTAAAGTTATCAACAGATAGGATATAGGTAGCACCCATGCAATTGTTTCTTATGAACAGAATTTTGAACGTAGAATATAATGCAATACACAGCTAAACACACTGTAGCTGCAAGTGTGCTTGCATTGCATATGTGTATTTGTACGGGCTGTGTGTTTTCTGTGTGACATTTAATTTCACACATGCTGTCACGAGAAGCAAGACAGACTGTATTTACTCACACTGAATAAGTGTGTTTACCCAGTCGTTCTTTGTGTCCGTACCCAGGACCCAGCACGACGTGCCAAGAGGACTCGTGTGCCAACCAGGGTGTGTGTCTTCAGCAGTGGGAGGGCTTCAGCTGTGACTGTAGCATGACGTCTTTCGGAGGGCCGCTCTGCAATGACGGTAGGACGACGACTCCTCGTTCTTTGCTCACCAAGTACAATTGTTGAAAAAGATAAATTTATTTGAGTCAAACAAGTTACATACATTAGGGTAGAATTTATTATATGGTCTGGCCCATGCATTAGGTTGGATTTCATTAGCAACGTCCAGGCACATCACACAAACTGACATGCTTGTGTCCTTACTGAGCAGAACCTTTGTCAGGAAACGTGACCCATTTCCCTTCAAACTAGGTTAAGGCCCAAACAATATCTAGTGTATACTGTAACTGGAGACTGTAACCTGGTTAATTAGAGTGAACATAGTCACAGATTTTAGTAGCTCTGCTCTGCTCTGTCGAAAGCTGTCCTTTTGAATCATATCAGAGACTTAGTTAGGGTGATAACTTCCACATTTGTGACATCTGGCTCACAATGTATTTAAATTATTACATTTGAGACAGAGAAATGAACCACTAGAGGATGCAACAAACTATCATTTCTAAACTAAACTAAAAAATAATAATTGAAAACTAAAATGTGTGTGCACAATTTTACCAGAATGTATGTTGATTTTGCACATTGTATGGACAAATACCAAATAGAATATACACAATACACACAAACACACACACACACACACACACCATACCGATTAAAACTTATTTCGAGCCACATGATGCAACTTCAAAGTGAAATGAGCATTGGGTTCAGGGGACTGTGTTCTCATTAATGTTTAGCTGTAGCGAGAAGAAGGGTAATGTCTGCACCACCTTTAGAAAACAGGCTACTTTCTTATGCTAAATATGCACGAGGGATTTTGTTTGGTCATTATTTTCTCCTGCAGAGGATCACACAGTAAGGGGTGAATGGGCAAAGTGCTGAGCGGCATTAAGGAGAGAAGAACGGAGTGGGCAACAAAAAGCAGAGGAGGGTGCACCATAAATGTTAATGCATTCTGAGTCACCACTGCCTGCTCGATAAGACCCCGTCTTTTGTTATCAACAGAAAGTGTTAATAGATTCCAGTTCAGCCTCATACCCTGCACATATCCGCTGGCCACGATAACGCTAAAAGGATTCTTCTGTCCAAGAGATGTGAGCTTGAGTGTCGCACATCCTGACCCCAACCCTCTTCTTCTCTCTTCTTTTTTTTTTGTACTTCTTTGTCATCTATCTGGCTTTCATTCCTCAGCCTGTTAGGCTCAACAGAGAGGCAGGGTTATGCTGGAGGTGTTGAGGGATATTCTTGATGGCGAACTCCTCGTGAACCTGCCTTGTGCCGTACACATTCATCCTGAGCAGGCCCACTGAGCTCATTTACAGCACTGGGAGAAGGGCTGCTCACAGGACACCCATGCATATATTATAGCTGAGTTAAAGGGCTCTACCTGCTGAGCCGAGTTACTGCAGCTAGTCTCATTATTCCTGCTGACCCAACAGCACGACGGGACTGATCAGTGTACAGGCCCAGGGAACAATAATATCAATGTCTTTTCTTTATTGACGAACCGAACCGGTTGTTAGAATAGTGACACCAGAAAGCTTCACTCCGCCAAAGGAAAAATGAAGTAGCTGAAGATGTTTGAAGTTTATCTGTGCTGATGGATTATCATGTGGTTAAGAACGAGAAAAAACATCTCCGTGGAGAATATCACATTTTACTAGACGTATTTGCAATGCAGGCAATTTACAACAGAGCAATGGGTCTCAGAGGGAGAAACGTACGTGTGGAGCGCTGCATTTTCCCGGTCTCTCTCCAGTGGGTAGTCTTGGCACCCTGCCTTCTCAAACGGAGAAAAACTCAATCTCACAGCCGCTGACCCCATCATATTCTGAGCCCTGGTGCTTTGTACAGCTGTCAGTCACAAATCACAAGGGGGCCACTGTTATATTTGATGGTAGAGTACCATCTCACCTTTCTCCTCATGTAAACTCAACTGTTTCCAAAATGTTAATCATTTTGACCGGAACACGCCCAGCTGTCTGTAAAATCCACGGGTGAGCTCTCCTCCGGGGGGTTTTCTCCCAGTCATCGGGATTTGGGTCAAACCGTTTTCCATTAGTGCACGCAATCTCCACAGACAAAACCAACAGTGTGCTACAATGATAGGGTTGACTCGGTCTGAAACCGTACGGGAATATTACTACGTGAACGGGCTCCTGAGAAGTATAAAGCACGACTGAAGTGCACCATTAAAGTTTGATAATGCTATTTCATTGACCTTTTCAAGAAACTTTCTGTCAGAATTGAAAGGATCCAGTCAAAGACAGATGGCAGCGCTCAGCATTTTTCTTTATGAAATATTCTCGACTGGGTTTATCGAGGGGGGGAGGGGAACGATTACATTTGGTTTATGTTTTATATTTTTTGGAGCACTTCAATGATAGATGATGAACATGTGTTTTGAGCGGCAGACATTTGTGCACGTTAGATGAACTCAAAACCGATAAGTAACAACAGAATATGAATTTGTATTACATTGATTAATAAGTAATATGTGATGTGATATATATTACTCTTTGAAAGCAACTTCCTAAATGCCGATTCGCTGTGATTGATTGTGTAAACTGATATTATAGCATTTCCAAACAAGTGGCAAACTTTTATTTTTGTGCCATTTTTGAAAATACTTTTTCTGCTGAGCTATACAGAGAGAAATGGGGAATCAGTGACTGTTGCTATTGAACGAGGAGAGCTAGGAGATGTGTCGGGGTGATGGGACATAGAGTAGCATGGCAAGTCATTTCAATCGCCACATTGGGTGTGGAAAATGGCTCTCAAAGTGCGCAGTGCTGAGGCAGACGTGGACCACCGTATAGGAAAGAGAAAGGCATCAGGAAGCTCCTTTCAACACCGTCATGCTCCCATGTCTAAGTATTTTATTTTATCTAATGAAAGATTAAGCGATGGGTTTGGTTACCACCCAATGATCTGCATGTATATGTGGAGGTAATGCCTAGTAGTATTGTCTTCTATCTCAAACAACACCTATATTGTGTTTCTGACCCCTTTAAGCATCTTCGTAGTTGTTCCGGTATCTGCCGTGTTTCCGGTGTTACATGCAACTACCCATAGAAGAAGAAACGCTGCACCGGACATCGTTTATCAGAGCACTCCGCCGTTTTGTTTTGGCTGCCCTCTGGGTACGTCAAGATAAAAGTCCCGCGCCATTCCCTTTAGAATGATAGGCGAGATGTTGAAATTGATCGAAAAACAAATTGCAACTCTTTTCCTCCCCACACCGAAGCAGTTCATCGCACTGCCAGTACTTTTCTGCTAGAAGTGAAAGAGGACATAGTCTTGTATTTACAGAGTGGAGTTGGGAAAAATGCAACCCATGCTGACCAAGACTAATCAGATTACTCTAAATGATTCATATATATATATGTATGAATATATATATAATTATTTAGTTTAAAGACTGTAGTGATGGATTAATAAGCATGTGCTTGGTCTCAACAAAACAAGTTGGGTTTGATGCCTACAGGAGCCAACAGCAACATAGTTAGTGGTCCAGACCAGATAAATATAATGTGTTTGTGTGTGTGAAGTGCAAACTGATGTTGGTAATCAGCCAAACGCAAAAGTTGACCAGCGTTTCCCTTTAAGCTTGAAGCGAGTTAATATTGCCATTCTGCATTGTCTTCTTTGTAACATCCAAAGGGGTTTGACAAATATGTTCTACTTTTCATTCAGAGGCTGGCTGGCTTCTGTCTGTCCGTGTGTGTGTGTCTGTCTGTGTGTGTGTGTGTGTGTGTGTGTGTATGGGTCTTAAGCTCTAGTTTAGAGGTCCTGGGGGAGTTGGGCTGCGGTGGTCAAGTGTCTGAGGGTAATTCATAGAGGCAAATAGAATGGTGTTTGCTGTTGAGCTGAAGTGGGTCGTGGAGAGGCTACAGCGACGGGTATGCCTGGCCTTCACGCAATCTTCCCCTCGCCTGGTTGCCCCTCCACCCAGTCTTAGAGCCAGGGCTATTAGTGCCATGTCAATATTGTATCAACAGTGGGGATTGAGTGTGTGTCTGGTCTCTATTGTCGCTGCCCGAGGGCCAAAGACAAGCCCCTCTCACTTGATTTCTAATGTGTCTGAGTCAATGCTCATTCTTCCATCGCTGCGCCCTGAGAATAGTCCGTCTGGGGCCCTGGTTAGTGGTCTACTGTGTGGTCTGCCATGGACGTGGGTCTGATTTCTTTCAAGCACGCACACAAGCATGTTAAGGGATCCTATTTCTGTCGTACGCTTCCTCTTCGTATTGTCTGAAAGGCAACTACTACAATGTAAAACGGAGGAACCCAGACACTGACGTATTTAGGGCATCAGTCCACAAAAGCAAGAATGTCAAAAAGGCTCTCAAAGTTATCAGTTCAAGTTTGGACTGTGTACTTTGTAATCTCATAATAAAAAATAAAAAATGTTGTATTCTTTATTTTTGAATGACACACCTGGGCCAACATGTAGTGCCTAGTCTAACACAGCATCAAACCCTCTGTTAGAGTTTTATTTAACCGCTATGATAAACCAACACCTCTGTCATCTTAAGTTTAAACACCTTACTGGTTATTATAAATGGGTCTTGAGGCCTCAGTACATACATCATATCTTCCATGAGTGTCAACTGCAATTTAAATGAGAACCCACATACATATAACTACCGTAAGGGTGTCTGACCTGCATACAGTGTACAGGTTAACAGTGGCAGGCAAACGCACACCAACCTAGCAACAGGCACCACTCTACACTGTATTCCTGTACAATATATGGAAGGGAACTGATATCAGCATTGAAGAATTAGAGCAGGAAGATATTGATAACTAACTGGGACTCTAAACCGGTCCAGACGCTGAGGTTTTAACACCATACCGCTGCAGTACAGTCACTTTCCACATTGACTCTTGTACACGGGGGAAGATATGGAATTTACATGAACAACTATTTGTCAATGATGCAGTTTATCCTTGCGTGCGTACGCCTTCACGCATGAACGCATGCACACACACACACACACACACACACACACACACACACACACACACACACACACACACACACACACACACACACACACACACACACACAGGCAGACAATGGGACGAGCTTTGTCCTATTCCCCTTAGGTAGCACGCAAGGATTAGGCCACTTGGTTTGGTTTCAATCAATACAAGGGGACAACCAGTCTAGTCGCGAGGCCAAGGGGACACGAGGCACTGGAGTAAACGGCCTGCTGTCACATGGAAGTAATGTTCTCTCTGCCCTCTTTTAACGCAGCTCAGCGAAAAATATCTACGGGCCTGAAAACATTTGGGCTTCGGCGTCTATTGAACGCTTGGCCTAGCTTTGAGCAGCCATTGTGCCCCAAGATATGAGAGAAGCAGTCTTAAGTGCTTCCATGTATTCACTTCAGTTAACCCTTCCCCCCCAAATGTGCACACACGCACCCACCGATACTGGCACACTATGAAGTTGAACTCTGCTTAAAAGCAACTCAAGGCGTGGAAATAATGAACATTCACTTTCAAACGTGCAATAAAATGACCATTCTATGACACGTCATTATTGGA
Source organism: Acanthochaenus luetkenii (assembly GCA_900312575.1). NCBI lineage: Eukaryota > Metazoa > Chordata > Actinopteri > Beryciformes > Stephanoberycidae > Acanthochaenus > Acanthochaenus luetkenii. Next base: position 11,684 of record OMOT01077350.1, read on the forward strand.
CACATCAACCTGAGAGGCCACAAGGGAGTTGACTTGACTTTACTAAGACGCAAGTGTATGGTGAGGTATTCTATTTATATCTACACAAATTAGCATGCACCTTTACATGTACTCGTGTTATACCATAGGAGTAACTGTGGCCCTAAGATGCTCATTTTAATGGTCTTGCAGTCTTGGTAGGGGATGTACATTATTTGTGACCCGCTGTGTGCCGCAGGCTACTTTACTATGAAAGGCAGGAGGCGGTTTGAAATCAGAAATGTATTTCACCTTTTATGATAGGTGTAGATCCGCTTTCATCACATCATACGTGTCAGCGCCTGAAGCTATATGGAAGGATGTGGATATGCGCTTTGTTCCACAGATGGATATTGTGAATTATCGGCGGGTTACTTGTGTTGGACTATTCCTTATGATTTATATCAGCGCTGAACTACCACAGAAGCTGTAGAAGAACACAGATATCTCCATTTCTTCCTCTCTCTCTTTTTTCTCCACTCTCTCTCTCTTTCTTTCTCTCCCTCTACATCTCCTCCCAATTCGTCATCAGTGGTCACTGTCTGACCTAATTATTTTCACTGATTGGGTAACCGTCATTAAGTGGGTTTCTATGCCAGGAAGCGGAGTGGGCATACTGTATGTGGGTAAAGGCTGTTGGCATGGAAACCACGTCTCCTTTCCTCTCACTGAGAATGCTGTAACTTACCCGACTGCAGAAAAATGGTGTATCTTATGCATCCCATCTTGTGGTTTAATGTGCTTTTTTTTATGACTCGTGCATGATGATTGAGTCGTTCACTTGACTGATCACGGAACATAGCGTACTGCTGTGAAGACGCGCGGTGAGAGGCTTGCTCGGCATGAGTTGGCGAGCTTTCATTATGATGAGAAGAAGAAAGGGGTAGGATCGCCCATTCATCAGCCCAGCCTCATACTGGCCCGAATGGCAATTGTATGGAGGAGTAGCAATGTCCAACATATGTTGCATTGCCTGATAATACCACGCTGCTGCTCGTATGGTGTGACAGAGTTGTGGAGTACCCCACTGACAACGCGAACGGCGCCCAGTGGAGGAGGACATGTTTTTGCATATCCGTGTACTGAGAGGCGCCGCTGCACAGTATTATTATGTCGATGGGATGGAGGGGTAGACGAGAGAATGGAGAGGTAGACGAGAGAATGGAGAGAACGGCGGATCCTTCCTGTGCGTCTGCACTGTAAACACACACGGAATCTCCTCCAGCGCTCTCGCACAACGTCTTGCGGTGCAGTGGCGAGAACCTAATCTTGTGAGGAGGTTTTTAATTGGTAGCCCTGAGGGGGCATGTTGAAGGGAAATAAGGAGAAGCTGTTGTTCCACAACACAATAATAATGAAAGTGTTGACTAGAAGACGGAGCGTCTGCGAAAGCACCCTGCTGGGGTGATGCACAGACACAATGAATATCCCCCCGCTCCCGTCAACACAGGCTATTGAACACGACACCTGGGAGAACCGTCGCAGGAATACAAAACCCTCCGATAAGACAGGATTGCTTGCTTTTACTTAACTGTATGTAAGCAATTGCCTCTGTTTAGAGTCTATGAATGGTTTCATGGTCAGGGAATTTATTTAATTGAAGAAGTATATTTTTGATTTGCAGTTTTTAGTACTGTGAATTGGAACATTGATGGACGTTGGTGATCATGGCTCAAAATAGACAAGGTTTTAGTTTTAGGGCCATTTCCCCTCAATGACAGACTGAGAGACAAGGTGGCAGTGAATTGCTCTATTTTTCATATTTCTATTACTCAATGGATCAGTGAGAGCGATGCAGCGACTGTACAGTATGTTAGCCCACCTTGTCCATGGGGAACGTTGAAGCCATGTTGCCATGCTCATGGGCGGAAGGCAGACGCGTCCTAACTCAATATCTCAGGAGAGAAGCATTTATCAGATTGATACCTGCTTACTACACATATATCTGTGCTAACTCAAGGAGTCTTGTATATTTTCACCTGATGTGAGATATCAGATGAAAATATTCGAGACTCTGGTTTTGGAATTTACACCTCAGACCTTTTTACCAGGCAGATATGTCAGGGACGGGGGGGGGGTCTGTGATTCTGGGGTGTGTTTGTGCGATTCAGAAACGCGTCTTAACACCCCGGGATTTTCTCAGCACTATTCTCCGCTGGTTCATAAGTGAGAAAACACTTTTGTCACAAACATGTGACCCACCTGTCTGGCAGGCATCCCGACTTGGAAACCGGAGGAACTCACGTGTTGCCTGTGGTGAAGGGCAGAGCCACGGGAGCGGCATGCGACGCCCTGTTACATCTGTCCTACTTGATTCAAAGTCATCAGACGTAGGACTGAGAGAGAGACCGAGATAGATGAACTGTAGGACTATGACACATGCATTGTCGTTGAACTCCAATCAGAGAGTAACGTGAATGAAGACCACCGGAAAAGAAGTTCTCGTTGGTTAATTCAACCTCATGTGTGGTGAATACGTTTTTATTATAGTGTGTAGTGGAAATCCTAATTTCACTTACTGCTAGACACGAATGCCTTTGTTTTTGAAGAGCCATATAGACAATATTGATGCTGTGCTCAAAACCAGAACGCCACAATACTACAGTATACCGATTCCTTCACGTGAAAGGCCCTCGCTAAGTAGACCTTTATTTTTTTCTGCTTCATTTTGTATGAATTCCATTGTGAAAAATAGGCTTACGAGGTTAGAGGCTTTTGAAGAGAGAGCAAAGCTTGTTTGTTCATAAATACTTTCTCATTCAGACAGAGACACGTTTCCCTCTAAACCTCTTTGTTGTCCCAGTTAGCTGAACTGGTTCGGTAACATAGAACCAGAGGACTCCTGAAGGGAGGCAGGGTCTGTCCTTGACCTGTTTAGGATGAAGCGCTCCGAGAGGGGAACCGATCTACATAGGGCGGATTTCAGGAGAGACAGAGGGACAAGAGAGACAGACGCAGTGCCCCGGTAGCCCACTGCATCTCGGGAGCTGTCAGAGGAGATGGAGAGAGAGCCTCCGGAAAGCTGTCGACCTGTGACCCCTATCTCTCTCACTGACAGTTAGGATTTGGTTTATGCATTAACAGACACATCATTGTCTCACACACACACACACACACGTGCGCGCACAGACACACATGTACACGCACAACCTTTATTCGCACTCATGTACAAGGTTTTTTGAATGTTGTTTCCTTGGCTCTTGATCTTAATGTGTATTTAAATAGATTTATGGAAATGAATAGCTGTTTTGTGGCATTGCTTACGCGTTAGGAGGGAAACAACTGTCACATCGGCCAGATTCTAAGACGACCCTCGCCAGCAAAGGATCCTATTGGCTAAACAATTCCATCTGTTTATCTGCCATATAGTTTGGGCCTGCTCCAGCCCAGGTAATGGAAAATATGCTGCTGCTGTGGGTGTGTGTGTGTGTGTCTAGGTATGTGGTTGCACACATACACGTGTGTGTACTCACACGTGCAATCGTGCACATGCATGTGTGTATCTGTGTGTTGTTTTGTTCCATGAAGGGAAGAGAAAACTATAACACTATGTGGCTGTAACTCACTGTGTTTACATGACGATAAGGCATTATATTTAAGATGTTCATATATACACAGAAGAAAAAATAAATAAAATATATGTACAGTTAATACTGAGTTTCTGTGCAACACAAGACAACACCACTTTTAACACGTTTTTTTTAACTACATTAACTAACTCATTAAAATATAACGTCTCAATCACCTGGGTGAAGGGACAGAATTATAGAGTTGAGATGAACGAGAACTGATGTACATTTTTGCTTTGTTTCTTTGTTTTGCTCAGAGTAATAGAAAATGTCTCAGTCACTGCAGAGAACTACCACGCAGCGCTATTTGCTAATTCGCCAGTTTGACATTGCAATTCTAAACATGCATTGTTTCTTATTAGTGGGCCGTTTTATCGTCTCCAGTGGTGTCATATACGTCTTCATCATTTTTCACAGCTTATATAATGAAGAGTGTGTGCGGCGCCCGTCTCTGTGTGCCGCCGGAGTGTAGGGGTTGCTGCATTTTACATAAGCCCTGGCATTCGATGTTAATAGAACCGATTAATCGCTGCTTACATGCGTGTACGCGCTAGTTACTTAACACAATGACCATCTACGTGATGCATACATGGGACATATGAATGCTTAGAAAGAGCCCATCACTTGATGAAGGGAATACTTATAGCTGCAGTGGCAATTGGAACGGCGAGTCAGTGGCTTCGTTAACCTGCGGAGGTCAGAGTTTGCTCTCACTCGCTCTGACCGACACGCTGCCGCAACCTCTTCAGCTAATGCGAACATCGTTGACGCTCTGGCCTCCTTGTGTGTGAAGCGTCGACTCCCTGTGTCTGTCTGTTCCTATCATGTCACATCCAGGAATGACAGCACCGCGGCTCTATTTGCGTTCTCCTCCGTCTCTCTCTCCCTCTGTAGTGTTTGCCAGGCGTGTTTGGATGAATAGTGACATGTTTGATATTGTCAGAATGATCTGTTGTATGAATGTATGTCGGGATCCGCTGTTATTAGCACTGCGTGTTTGCCTTTCCGACTAGACCGCGGTGTCACGCAACACTATAGGCTGCGTGTGCTGTTGACTGTTTACATGTGTGTAGTAAACTACTTCAGGCGTCCCTTTTTGACCCATCTCAGCACCGGTCCGTTTTGCTGCTATTGTATCATGGGAGGGATTCAGTCTAACAACCTTCAGACTGGAAGGTTTTCGTGAAGATCAGATGACTTTATTGATCATTTACGCATGGTATCTGGAATCCGTCTTTACGCTGATCCCTCCCAGATAGCTGTCGTAGTTGTGCAGTAACATCAGTAGGTCAGTTGTTTAGGAGGCTTGCACAGGATGTACACAGGATGTACACAGGATGTACACAGGATGTACACAGGATGTACACAGGATGTACACAGGATGTACACAGGATGTCTTACTACAGAGACAACATGCAAGAAGAGGATCAGAGCCACAGCCACTGTTTCTCCTGCATCATGCTCATCATATTCTGCTAGCCAGCCAGCTTACGCCCCGGAGGTGAAGGCCTCCAGAGGCTGTTGCTCACAGGGCCACACACACACACACACACACACACACACACACACACACACACACACACACACACACACACACACACACACATACACACACACACACACACACACACACA
>OMOT01077351.1:0-10219 GCA_900312575.1 Acanthochaenus luetkenii
GACAGGCCTGATGAAAGGGTTTTAACTTAAAGGCCTAACTTCTAACTTTTCTCCTTCTTCCTTGTCTTCTACTGTCGGCCACTGGGAGCTTTCCACAGTAACCACAGTCTTTTACTGTTGGTGTTGAGCGAGAGTGTCTCTGTAATGTAATTAACTAGCTGGTGAAAACTCCCCTCTGCCTGCGTGCGTGCGTACCTGCCTGCGTGCATGCCTGCGTGCGTGCACACTAGCCGTGGGGTTGTTTTGGTAAGGGCAGATGAAAAGGACGTGTGCATGACTGCAACAGTCCGAATTTTCAGGGATTTCTCAACACAGCCCTTTCCTTTTCAGACACACACACACACACACACACACACACAAACACACTTCGAAAACACACACAAAACCACAAGGACACAGTGTGACTGACACATACACCTGCACCCTCTCTCTTAAACACACACAGAAGTCCACTGTATTTTTTTAACTGAGGTAGCGGTGAGTTCTTGTTTGAGGAAATCCTCCAAATGAAATGACAAGTTATGCTATCCACTGAGTCAGCGAGCGTCCAGCCACTTCATACTCATCTGTATTAAGGCTTTTACTGTTGACTAAAACTAAGAGGAAAGGCTTTAAAAACATTGTCTGAAATAAATCTAAACTGGAAAATAAATAAAATTTAAAGAGACTAAAACCTAGCTAAAATGATCTTGAACGACTAAAAGAAAAATAAATAAATACACAAAATAAAAACTAAACAAACTCCGAAACCCACGCTGAAACCTACCTAAACCGAGATTGAAATAAAAATGGAAAACTATTTGAAAAGAACAACTAATGACAATTAGCCCTGAACTGCAGTTGTACAGTAACAAAACACACACAACAGGAATTGTTTATGTGCATGATGACTATGATTATGATCATGATCATCTGTACATCATTTTAAATCAAAGTTACAAAATGCTTCAGTCTGGAAAGTATGAAGTAGGTACATTAAAAAAAAAAAAAAGGAATAAAACAATACATGAAATCACTAGAAATGAATGGAAATGATTATGAAATAACAGCAAATAAATCAAGGTGGATAGATGATGGACGGCAGATAGAAAGAGGGAGTAGATGGATTTGTACTGGAGATGATGATGATAGATGGGTAGATATATAAATGATGGATACTTTAGATGGGATTAATGGGACATGTTTTCCAGGGTGTGTTGGCTGCATGCAGTGTATTACTGAGGTGAGCCTGGCATCACACAGCAGACACATTAATCACTGTTCAGTCAGCAACGACACACTTTAACAGGCAGCATTTTAAATGTCACCAAAAACTGCTGTCCGACAGCATGTCAGCAAAAAGCATGATTTCCAGGAGGAGTGAAGGAAAGAAGGCTTGTTGTCTCGTTGACATCTTGTTGTTTCTGAAATGGGTTTGTAACAGGTTTCAACGGCCGAAGGGTCCTGAAACTCAAATCGTAAAAATACCAAAATTGCAGTCATGTGGTTTATAATCTTTGCAAAGAAAATTCCATCTACAGCTCTCTGTATACAGCTGAAACATCAGGTTGCAGTATTATTCTCCTTACATCTGATTATTATCCGTAACATTTTAACGGTGTATGGTCAACTCATCACGAGCCACCAGATTGTGAAACGACAATATCTGTTCCTGTGGAAGCCATCAGCCAATCACATTTCAGCTTTGTTGTTAAGAAATCCTGTTTTATTCTACACTAAATACTACACTACCCACAAGCTTTAGTGTGTTCCCACCATTCAGAGACGTCACTGTTACCATGGAAACGTTCCCCGCTCCAAAGCTGTGCGTGGTTGGTAGTCAGACCAGAGCGTCACATTAGTCAGCTAGTAATCTGTATCGCTTCACCGTGGTTTTACTGTCAGACATGAAGAAAATCATATGATACTATTTAGTATCACTGTTGAAAACGAGGGAAAGGGAATCTATGACGTCACTCGCAGTGCAGTATGGGAAGAGTAGTTAATTTTCTCTTGAAAAACATTAACAGTCCAGTTACCCATGGCTTTTTAGTTTTTTTTCATATAGGTTTTCTTCTGAATCTATTGTTAGAAGCTCATGATTCACATGGGAGCTGGCTGGTTCGGTTCCAAGTTAAAAACTTTATATCAGGATTTTTTGAAATGTCGATGGAGAAAATCAATTTACTTAAAAAGGGGATAGGAACGTTTCAGCTCAATGGCTATTCTCACTAACCCTCTCTGTCCTTCGTCCATATTTCCTCTCTGTGCAGGAGGTGCCGCAGGAGGCGTACGGGAGCCGGGGCCAGTCCGCTATGACTCCTGGGAAACCCAACCATGAAGAGATGAGTCTCAGTCAGCAGGAGAGGCCATCCAGCCTGCCGGTGAGTCTGAACATAGTAGAACTGCAACGATTGGTCGACATAATCAACAAAAGTATTAAATATTATGTAAATTCACAGACGTGGATTTTTTGCATTGCCGCGTCACATACAGTGTATGTATCTTTACATTTTCAGGCTATATCAGGGCTGTATGTGAAAGATACGCCTTATTAACGTCAATGATGCAATGTGCAAAGGAAGCGCTAGGTGGCAGCAGTGCGTACATTTTTTAGCTGCTGGACATGCAGCAGACCGGCAAAGAAGATGTTTCCCTAATTGAAGATGGCTGAAAATACAACCAGACCTGGGAGACACTAAAGACATTTCTAAACAAAGCCCAGGAATCGTAATTGCGGCCGTTTTAGTCACATATGCTCCCGAAATGTTATCTGTGCAACCTCGAAATATAATTGGGAGCATTTGTACGAGTGCTAATGATTGTTGTCAGTCGAACGTCCCTTTCTCTGTACATTCACTAGTTAATACTGTGCCTTGTGAAACGTCTCTTTTATTGGGCTTGAACGCCAGACATTATATCATGTGTCTGCAATAAAGTTTGGAGCCTTGCATGTAGTTTTGGGGTTAGTGTAGTGAACAGTAGTACTTATTCTAGCATCCTAGGTCTAAATAACTTCTCGTTTGCAGGAAAGATTACTCAGTTGGGCGGGAAGAGGGTGCTATCGCACCTTATATATATCCAATCAAAATCTTGCATTACAGTACGTTCACACTGCAAGCAACTTGGAATAGAGCTATTCCAGTGGTTCTCAACCCTGGTCCTCCAGTACCACAGCCCTGCTGGTTTTCTATTTTACCTGGTAGTTGATTCCGTTCACCAGGTCTCATTCAGCCCCTGATTACACCAGGTGTATGTAATGAACTAGCTGGTGATGTCTCCCCTCTGTCTGTGTGATAGATCATTTACAAACTGTGGTGCTGTACAGATGGTGTCTGGCTGAGTCTTATTGTTTGGCATGTCATCATTGTTGATAATGACAGCGTCCTCCTTTCTGCAGCTTGGGGATCACGCCCCCACCGCCTAGTGCTGCCAACTGGGTTATAACTGTGTTGGTTTGGGTGGAAAGAGTTAGAAAACTGAAACAAAGACAGTGTTCTTGTAATGTTCCATACAATATTTACAGGTCTATTGTTAACATACAGTAACAAGAAGTTTACAATAGTTGTCAAAGCGTGGTACATATTGATGGTATCCCTGAACACCTGGGGAAGTCCTATTAGCTTATGACATCATCAAAAGCAGACACATTTTCATCCCGTGTCCATCATGGCAGACAACAAGACGCTCCATACGAAGCAACGGCACAAGTTAAACACTGACCTTTGACCCCAAGTGAAGCAGAGTTTGACCCGGCTCGCAACCCTGATCTTGACCTAGCTGGTTTAGTGGGGTTGCCTTAACGGGTCAACCCTGTCACATTAGCTAGGTTTCCATCCAGGTGTTTATATGCAAATTATCATGTTGAATTATAAAAGCTAAATGGAACTGGCACATTTTTGTGAAGTTTCCTTAAAGATCCACTATGTAACATGGAATATCTGGACTGTCATGGAACTCTGAGAGGTGTATTCCAGGCAGGGAAAGTCAGGGAATTTGATAAATTATCTGTGGAAGTCAGGGGATATCAGGTCACTTTCAAGGATTATGGCAGAACTTTCACACATTCATTGCTCTAAATTGTTTTAAGACCAACTGGTGTGGAAACCAGGCTGTTCACCTATTTAGAAAAACAACACTCACAAAGCATTTTTAGGCCATGGCATCTCTTCGTCTTAGTTTCACCCTGTTATTCCTCTAATGAAGCTCTCTGTTTTCAACGATGTGATGTTTCAGCTGTTTTGGAAGCAGCAAAGCAGCTCCGGTTCACTGTTCACCTTCCTCTCTGCTGTTTTCAAGTCAATGAGAAAGCAGTCATCCTCGCAAGGCTAACACCAGCAGCAGTTAGAGAGGAAGAGGAGGAGGAAGCTGCTCAGCCTCCTCCTAAAAATAAAACCTTTGGAAGTCTCCTCAGCAAGAAGAGAACAACAGGTTCCACCATGACCACTGAGAAGAAAGTTGCTGCGGACGCAGAAGCCGACCCGTTAAGACTGGTGGAAAATCACTGCTTTCCACTGCTGTCAAACGTAGCGCACAAGTATTTATGTATTTGCGAGACTAACACTCCGTCCGAAAGACTGTTCAGTACAGCAGAAGGTTGTTCAGGCCCAAATGTCTCTTCTGTCTTCTGTCTCTTCACGCCCTGAGGTACCTGGACCTGTGGCACGAGGCTGGAGCCTTTATTTCTTTATTTTGATGTCAATGACGTTTCATAAGGAACTGAATAACCATGTCCGAGTCTACTTCGGTTTTAGACTACGCTATTGATTATAATCAAGTGGAATAATGTGTGCGTTCGCCATCTTGTGGTGAGAAGTTGATATTACCGGTGTAAGCCAGTGTTTGGCCACATATCAAACCGGTTTTACATTTCTTACACTGACCCAGGCCTACTCCTCTCCCTTCCTCTTCATTCTTCTATTTCTCTTGTACTCTTGCCTTTTTATTCCTGTTCATTTTCAATCTTTCTTTCTCTCTATTTCTCTCTCTCTCTCTCTCTCTCTCGCTCTCTCTCGACTGCCTTTGAAGTTGGGGTGCTGATGGTGTTGCCATGGCGACAGGCGGAGGGAAACGGCACCCTCAGAGAGAGAGAGAGAGAGAAAAAGCAGAAACCCTGCTGCACCTAAAGGCCCGGCGGACGCTCTAATCACACGACTATACTTTACTAGGAGGAGTGATGAGGAAGACTGAGGAGAAGGGGTTAAAGAAAGGAGAGGGAAGGAAAGCAGTGGAGAGGGAGAGAAGAGTGAAGGGAAGAGGAGAAGAGAGGGAGCTCTGAGTTCTCTGGTGCTTCTCTTTCATTCTCTGTTCATCCTCCTTTTCTCTTTTTTCCTCTTTCATTCTCTCTTCTTCCCTCTCTCCATTCCTCTTTCCTTTCATCTCCTCTCTCTCTTTCTTGCTCTCTTTCCCTCCCCCTTTTTGTTTTTCGCAAATGTTTGTTCTTTTTCATGCCTTCTGCTGCCGTTTCTCTTTTCCTGTGTCCGGTGGTTTTGGAAGAGATGAGAAGGAGGAAGATGAGAGAAGAGAAGGAAGTGATGGAGGGAAGAAATTAGGAATGTGGAAAGAGAAGGTGAAGGAGAGGAGGAGGGATAGGGGAAAGAAGAGATGGAGGGAGATGAGCAAGTGAGGATGAGTAATGTGGCGATAATCTCTCTCATTCACTCTCTGTGTCTCTCCCTCTCTGAGTCTCTCTCATTCACTCTCTGTGTCTCTCTCCCTCTCTTGAGTCTCTCTCTCCCTATCTGGGTCTCTCTCTCCCTCTCTGGGTCTCTCCCTCTCTGAGTCTCTCCCTCTCTGAGTCTCTCTCTCTCCCTCTCCGAGTCTCTCCCTCTCTGAGTCTCTCTCCCTCTCTCTCCCTCTCTATGTCTCTCGCTGTGTGTCTCCCTCTCCCTCCCTGAGTCTCTCTCTCTGTCTCCCTCTCCCTCTCTGAGTCTCTCTCTGTCTCTCCCTCTCTGAGTCTCTCTCCCCTCGCTGTGTCCCTCTCCCCTCGCTGTGTCCCTCTCCCCTCGCTGTGTCCCTCTTGCTGTGTATCTCTCTCTCTTCAATTCAATTAAAATTAGCATTATTGACAACATTTACATTTGTGTTGCCAAAGCATGACAAGTTGTACATTAATAACAAACAAAGCAAAAGTAACACAACAAAGAAAAGTCAAATAGTACAACTTTCACATCTACAGGAAGGAAATAAATATATATACTCTTGTCTCTCTCTCCCTCCCTGTGTCTCTCTCTCTGTCTCTCCCTCTCTGCGTCTCTCTTTGCTGCAGCTCACTCTTTATAATTAGAATACACACTAGGGATGGAAATATGACGAGAGAAGAAGGGGGGATTGATGCAGGCAGAGCCACAGCTGATTGGCTGGGCTGTTGGCAAGGGGCGGAGGGGGGGAGGATGGGTTGCTGCGCTGCCATTGGCTGGCCTGAGGCCCAGGGGCAGATGGGGATTTCAGCGCAGTGCCTCTCCTCTTGTCCTTTTCCTCTTTTTATTCTCTCTTCTCTCAAAATGAATGTGGTGATGACTTATTAATGTTAAAATACTACATATAGCACCTTTTAATCAATAGAAGTTAAAGTGATATATGATATTGCATGATTAAAGGAAGGTGACACCAGACTGAAACACACCTAGCCTGGATTGAATGGCTCTTTCAAACCATAAGAAACAGAGTAGCCAGCTTACTGATATTGTTTCCCAACATGCCTTGCACTACAGTGAGCACTAGACACCCCGGACCAATGGCGTTGTCAGTGTGCGGCTAATTCAGTGGCCAACAGTGGAAGATGGTCTAATACTGGGCAGCTCCCAGAGGCAGGACATGAGAGAAAAACACAGTAAGCTAGCTAACTTAGTTGGCAAGGAGGCCTAGAAACGGTACATGAAAAGAGTAAAAGGAACAGGACACGCCTGTCCTTCGCTCAGCACCCGGTTGTGATTCCATCCCGTAACTGTGCTAGGATTCCTGACCAAATCCTGAAACCCAGACTTAGGAAAACCAGAATACCTGGACGGAGTTGTGTTTCCCACCATGACGCGCCTGTGTTGGAGTAAGGAACTACTAAATCAGATGAATGTTGTTTTGTGGTGTTTCTTTAATTCTATTGAGAAGTGTCAGATTTGATGACTGGGTGCATGGAAGGGCAGCCAAGGTGTCTCAGGGCGGTTTCACACTACGGACCCGGGGACGTTTCCGAGCACGATTCCCCCTAAAGTCCGGATCGTTTGGTTAGTGTGAACTAGCGCTTTGGGGAGGGGGGACCATCGTTCTTGGGGATGTAACGGAGGGAACCGTTCTTAATGTGAAAACGATCTGAGAGACTGTCTCGTAATCAACAGGCCACAGGTTCGATCCCCACAACAGCCATGTGTCATGTTGAAGTGTCCCTGAGCAAGTCACTGAACCTGCTCACTCATTTTGGATATCAGCTCAGTGGCTGAATTGTAAATGTTTTTGAACAGGAATCGAAACTGCGCCGCGATTCTAATGAGATGAGTAGAGACAGTTCAAAGAGGGTTATTCAGATGGGTTCACACACGGTATCTCTCTCTATCTCTGTATCTGTATCTGTATCTCTCTCTCTCTCTCTCTCAGCTGTAGTTTCCATTTCAAAGTGCTCTTGAGGTGAAGTGGGCCCTATATCTTTCTTTGCTCTCCTTGTGTACACACACACACACACACACAGTCTCTCCTTCTCCTTCCCCTCTCCTTTATCTTCATCTCTGTGTTTTCACTCCATGAAAAATGTGTTACTACAACTACTACCAACAATAATAATATATTTGTATGCACTTATCATAAAGCAGTTTTCAAAATGTAAAAAAGGCAAAAGATATAAAAACAAGCAATCGTAAAATATTGAATATATTAGAATTTTTGAATATTAGATATCAAGCACACGTTCTCCCTCCATCCCACTTTACACTGCACCAGAGAAACCCTGTCAGATGTTACTGCCCTTAAGAAAATGGCTTTTCACTTGTCCTTTCTTTTTTGAACAAGGACAATAATGTAAATTATCCACGTATAATGATTCCTCCCCATTACAGGTTTTGTAGAGCAAGGCACTAACACTGCCAGGGTTAGGGGTTTTACTCCCACTGGAGCCACCTATACTAAACATAAGCACATTTAAGGTACTGCAACGTCTTTTCCAATGCGGACACTTTTCATCGCTCCCCATTGACTTAAATGTAGAAAGGGCTACCTCATAAAACCCGATGCAGCTGCTCAGATCTGAATGTCTGTCTGAGTGTCAAAGGTGTATACTGTACGTGGCTCTACTCCCCCACGCTGAGTTAGCGATGTTCTCCCATCAGCGCTTTCACCGCTGGTAAACAAAACCAGAAAGTGTGTGTTTGACGCGGTGCAGCTGTATGTATATGTTCACATGGTATGCAGCTGAAAGTCAAGGGCACCGCATGGAGACTGCTGGGTGTCTGACAAAAGAGGAAGGCTCTCTGCAGGGCTGCACAGCAGTGCCTCGCCTCCCAATTACACCCTGATTACTGCTCCATGTTTTAATTGAGTTGGGGGGTCCTGTCAGGGGGAATGGTGAAGGACGAGGGTGTGACAGTTTGCATTATTCAGTCTGCAGTTGAGGGAGGTGGGAGAGAAGCAGCCTAAAGAGTGGCTGCATTCGTTAGTACGTCTTCTCTTTCACTGCAGTTCGTGTGTGTGTGTAAAAACTGTATGAGCGATGAGGCCGGAAAATTCTATTAATCAATTTAGCGACTGTGAGGCCTTAACGAAGGAGAGTCATTATAACAATAATCACACGAGCTGCAAGAACATTTGCAAATTTGCAGAAAGGTTGACGTGAGCGGCTGGAACGGAGGCCGTGTTGTTTTAGATGTGAAACTGGACGAGCCCAGCTGAAGTGTCGGAAAACACACCGGGTGTTTTTAAAAGCCATTTGGATGGTAGCCGAGGTAGTGTTTCTGTATTCAGACATGATTCACATGGTTCACACTGCGAGCAACTTGGTGGACGTGTCGCTCTATTCTGACTGATTGTGGGCGGGGCCAGAGGCTTTGACTATCTATGTAGCGGTCTGCAGATGCAACGTTTTGAACAGGGAATGTTTTTGTTGCTCTGGTATTGCCTTTCATAATGTTACGTTGCAATTTAACTTCGCTTAGTGCGTGCCACTAATAGCTAGCATTAATCAAAAATTTAATGAAAATACTTGTATAGAATAAGAAAATTAAGTGTTGGATTACATTTCTATGCCAAAGCCAACTCTGCAGGGTCCAGTTTCCTCCAGTATCTGAGGAGGCAGCCTCTGCCTGGAGCCTCGTTGGACAGAAACCTCTTGGCACTGTCTGGTTTGTCTCTGCCTGGCACAGAGGTGACCGGTCGTTTCTTACAGCTTAGACTGTACAGGAACAGGGCAGAATACTAACTTCATATCTAACACTTAGCAGGCCTAAACTCCAAATGATTGGTTACCTGCTTGAGTGGACTAAACAGTATTCCCCATGTTTTGCTGGTGGTCATTTTGTAACCTAAGCGAGGCAAGTTTCCCCTGCAGTCATTATCTAAGGCAGTAATGCCTCTGTGCTGCAAGTCTGGAGAGCAAATCTCTGGCTCCATGACTAACACTGTGGCTTGGCCAGACCTGGTCTGGTGGTGAAGTGGCTGGTAATTCCTCTCCTCTGGTTTAGTGGGTGAAAATCAGGGGAGCAGTTTTAGTTTTGGGCTATGGTATTCCTAATTGCACTCTTTGATTGGATGCAGATAATGTAGACAGATATGTATAGTGTACTGTCTATATGGAGACTGATATGTATAGTGTACTGTCTATATGGAGACTGATATGTATAGTGTACTGTCTATATGGAGACAGATATGTATAGTGTACTGTCTATATGGAGACTGATATGTATAGTGTACTGTCTATATGGAGACAGATATGTATAGTGTACTGTCTATATGGAGACTGATATGTATAGTGTACTGTCTATATGGAGACAGATATGTATAGTGTACTGTCTATATGGAGACAGATATGTATGCTGCCCTCCAAAGGCAAAAAGCAGTAACTATGTGTTCATTGTAAAGCTCAAAGGCGATTATTAGGGTTTCGATTTTATACCAACTTTAATTCTACCCATAAAAGCCATGACATGATATACAGTCCAATATCTGTACCAACAATAGTTTGTGTCATTACTCTGTTATGCTACCATGTTCGCTGCTGATATATTTCTGCACCGAACTCCGTGGCACTGATCCTCTGAGT
>OMOT01077352.1:0-21653 GCA_900312575.1 Acanthochaenus luetkenii
TGGATCTGCCGCTGTCCATGGTGCTGAAGCTCAGTATCTTCACATCATTCCAAGTCAGGTCAAGAATCAAGTCAAGCCTTGAGCCTCCTTACTACACGATTTTTATTTAGATTCCTTCGTTTTTAGCCTGCTCACTGCCTGGAGATAATTTTAATTTATATTCAAGTTTAATAGATAGAGACTAAAAACCAGATTTTCTCTCCATCCTTTTATTCTGATCTTAGGTCCACATCTCCATTATTACAATATTAGATAAAATAGAGCAGAACACACACAGCAGGGGCAGGACTAGAATTAAAGACGTGCTTACTAAGCCAACGTCAGAATCCATAGACGGTCCAGATCAAAGCCAGGTTCTACCAAACCAGACATACCACACAGTTAAAACAACACTGACAACAAAACAGGGCAGGAAAGTGTGCAATACAGGTACAGACTCACAGACAATCAGACATAAACCACTGGGATGGACTGGCAAGCCCTGACTGATAACATACAGATATATAAAATGTCAAAGTAGTCTGTGGTGAGCCTGGCAGGCAAGTGGATGACAGACTGATGAGAGGTGCAGAGAAGGTGGAGATAAGGCGGAGTGTGTGTAGCCGGAAACAAAGAAACCACCTGATTTGGTCTGGTGCAGGTATCTGGACACAAACACACAGAAAAGAGAAAAACACAAGGAGAGCAAGCGAGTGAAAAGCAACAATGGTGAAATAAAACAAAACAATATATATGTTTTAAAGCTGCCTATTTAGCAATGGGATATTCTAACGATTTCGACATGCAATTATTAAAATATACTACAGTAAAAATGCTTGATAATCATCTCAGGTGTTCTTGGGGACCTGTAGAACAAGGATCTAGTGGAGTTTGATGAAAACAATTTGATTTGACCTTTTTATGGCAATTTGAAAATCAATCGATGTTGAACTGAATGGGATAATGAGATAGATGCAGGAAAAACCGCCCACACGCTTTACCGTAAAAAGCGCTGTAGACGCTCAGTACGTTTTGAAGTGCAGATAGCGCGACTGTGTCTCCGAAGTGTAGACGGCGTGACCGCAGTAGCACACTGGAGTAGACTTTCCCCGGGAGGCGGAGTAATGTGATGCCTCTAATTGGGTCATATAGTTATATCTTCCTCCAAGTGAATAGGACTAGAAAGTTTGGAATCAACTTTTTTTTAGTTGAAGAAGGTTCTTAAGAAGCATGGTAGGCACATATATATATGGCATGTGTTCCCAAATAGACATTCATTACTCTACAAACCACCATTTTAATATCTAATCGCCCCCTAATCAGAATAAGTGTTACGTCACCGTGGACGAGTGATTCCCACGCGATTATGATAAATAGAATATAATCACCACTTGGTAAAGGAATTCGTTTTATTTTACCGAAAATAAATTGGGACTATGTGCACGTAAAGTAGTCAGGGCAGACGTGTGATATGGAAATCGGTATGTTGTTTCGCTATAGTTAAATATGTGACCACTTTCTGAGAAGATATGGGTTAGTACAGACCTAGCTAGCTACATAACCGTGTATGCTAGCTGGGGAGTTAACAGTGGAGACGGTGACGCCTATGAATCCTAATATATTTCGTCATTGTTCTGATTTCTAACAGTGAAATGAAAGTACTCCCTATGTAGCTTGGGAATCCCTCAAGGACCCCGAGTGGTCCCTTGACCCCAGTTCGTCAACCATTGCTCTATGGCCCTATGCACTCTGTTTTTAATTTATTTTATTTTTTATTTTACATGATTTCTTTATATGTGACACTTTCCGGTAGGGCCGTCGTCACTAAGCAACCGGACGCCTGCTTTCACCTGCTGCACTGCGACACTAGTAGGAACGGTTGCGTCAACGCTGCAGATACCGGACCGCTCCAAAACGGGATTCTCTCTATAAATTATTGTAGGATTTAACAGCCCAGTCTGTAGTTTGTTCGTGTAGCCTGTCTGCCCAACATATTTGTCCCACTGTATTTGGAAACATGACGTTAGCTGGCTTCCGACATAAACCAGAGCAAGGCTAAGTTAGCTAACGTTAGCTATTTGATGCTAATGCTGCATTTATGTGCTATCGGAAGTAATGTAATCACGTCAGCTCATATGAACGACGCAACAAAGTGGTACATACCACAGGGAAAGGGGAATTATGGAGGATAGCAGAGTTGTTTAGCGGGACCCCATCTCAACTATTGCTAGAATTTATTGTTGTTGCATAAAACAACTTTTGGTTTTGAATTAATTGAAACATCACATTAAATGCCTGATGCGCAAATAACTTTTTATGCTTCCACTGCAGCACAAAGCCTGTTGATTTCTATAATAAAACAGCACCCACCGAAAACACTTTTGTTGCAGTGTTAGCGTTTTTATATGTTCGACCAAGCGGTTGACTGCTGACGGGTCGTCTTGACGCCTTCGTAGTTTGACTGTAGGAGCTTACGAGGAGTACTTGAAGGCAGCAGAAGCTAGTCGGCAAGGCCAACATTAGCTGTGGCTGTACCTGCCGCAAGAGGAAGCCCATATCATCAGCGTCATCCGTACACAATGCCATAAAATTGGCACCACTTGTTTACTGTACGAGAGGAACACCTCTGACACCAGATAAGTATGTGAACAATAGTCTGTCCTTGTTGCCGTTTGTGTTCGAGAACCGGCTGAGTTCACTTGGCGTCTGATGTTGGTGCAGCCAGCCGTTGGCCGTCCCTATCTTCATACAACTTACACCATTTTGATGCTAATTACTATGATGCATACTGTGCATGTATCTCATAAAGATTACGTTAGCCTAAAAATGTGGGTAAACTCTATTCTGTAAACACAAACGTGAGTAAACTGAATTTAGGTGGGTGTATACCCTCCACTACATCCCCAGGTAGGTCCTAGTAACCAGACCAGGGTACTGAACTGCTGTCGTCTTGGTTCTGACCGGTAGACCTGGTGATCACCCAGATAGTTTTACTGTCTCGTTTCTGTTTCTTTGTGTCTCTCTGACCTTGTAGAGATGAGTCGCTTCTGCTCGGACAACAACAACTTTCCCTACGACAACAACGTCCTAGTTTTGGACATGGTGCTGAGTTCTCTGTGGGGAGTGCCCCAGCCCATAAACTGGGACATCGTAGCCAAGCTCGTCCCTGGCTTCACTCCCAAGGAGGTAACTGTAACACTGGGTAATTATGAGCTCATCCATCCACCCACCCACCCATCCATCCATCCAGCCATGGTTTATAGTAACATGAGGCCTGATTTGTAGGCCCGAAACGATACAGTCGTACTGATGTTGTCCCCATGATTACTCACAGTGTGCCTGTCGGTTTGAGGAGCTGAAGAGCACAGGGGGGTTTCCTCATGTGGATAACCAGTGCAACGCCCTGACGGCAGGCAGTTCCTCCCCTTCGGATGGCCTGTCCTCCTACATCAAGTCCACGCTGCTGGACGCAGGGGAGGCGGTGGAGACAGGAACCAACCAGAGCACCAGCAAAGTGACAGGTCAGCCAGGGCCACCTTGAGTAGATATTCAGTGATCAAATGTTGAGAAACAGGTTATTTTTCACTTGGTGTGTTCGACTAAGGCTGGGTATTGTTGGGATTCTTAAAAAAGTTTTGCAAATGACTTGCACATCCGTTTCCACCTGTAAAATTTTCAATTAACATGCTGTATCTTTATCCCTATTTATTTATTTACTGTACTATTTTCAATTTGTTTAATTGTAATCTTTTTGCAATAATTATTTGTTGTACTCACTATAGTTTTATCTAATCTGAAATGCATTTATTTTTTTAATGAATAAAAGCACATTTTATTATGAAATTGAGTAAATTTTAAAATTTTGAACATGCCCTTTGCTTTACCAAGTAGAGTCAGATTGATTTTCTTAATATAAATGTTCTCAGGCGAGTAGAGAACATGGAAGAATCCAACATTTTGAAGCTTTTCATTATGTTTTGGTGCATTAAAATCAGTATCAGTGCCAAAAATTGGTATGGTGTTGATATATATTGTTCTTTCATAACCAGACCTACAGTATATTTCACTGGTATCAGCATGCTTGAAATTGCCGCCCTCAGCAAGGGTCGGCTCTGTGGAGAAGAAAGAGAAAAGGATCTCAGTAGAGGACGACAAACCTCAGAAGCCACGAGAGTAAGTTTGGAGAAATCTACTCATCCTTACGCTCTTGTTTTCAAAAGCTATTTTTAAACTGGTCTTCATTGTTCACTGTTTGAAAACACAGATGATTACATCCTCTAGCTATTTTTAAGTGAATGGCAAGCTAGCTAATAACCTCAGTAAAATGCAGTGGTTAGTTTTACTTTCATACCAGCGGTCATTTTGTTAGTGTACGCATGTTCATTAGATGGTGGATATTTAATTTTCTGTGAAACTCTTCACATGCGCTTTACCTCCCATGTAGTCCCAACATGGTCATCCATGTGTGCGACGAGGCCAAGAACCTGAAACAGGACTTCACGTGTCCCAGAGATCTTCTAGTCAAAGAGATGCGCTACTTCGCTGAGTATCTGTCTGTGGATCCCCAGAGGTGGGAGGAGGTGGACATCTCCGTTCACTGCGACGTGCAGATCTTCGACTGGCTGATGAACTACGTCAGGAGGAACGCAGCGGGAGAGGGCAACAAGGAAAAACCCAGGCTCGGTAAAATCCACAAGGAACTGTAGAACAACAATAGATATCACATTAATACAAGTGGGAATGCCTGAGTTGTCATTTTCCTGTTTGTGTGAATCCATGGACGGTGCTTGATTTGTTTTGTCACTAAAAGTGGTATATATTTGGTTGGTCACTGGCCGTGTGTTCTGTGTTTGTTTGTTTGTTTGTTTGTTGGTTGTGGGGTTTGCTTGTTTGGTTATGTGGTGTTTGTCGGTTACAGAGCCCAGCAATGTGATCTCAATCCTGATCTCCTCCGAGTTCTTGAAGATGGATACGTTAGTAAGTGTTGTGAGCTGTGTTGCTGGTGTGGTGATGTGATTTGGGCCCCTGATTTTTCTGATGTAACAGGGAGAACTTAAAATGGAATTTAAAATGGTTAAATTGAATGGTGGATATGCTGTTTAGCACTGTTGCCCATCAGAGCAAAAAACAGCCCCATGTGTCACCGCCTTAAGGATCAGCAGTTTGCACATTCACTTATGTTTGGAATTGATAAGTTGAAAACTCTTCTAATCCAGGGAAAACAAGAGGCCCATAGATAGAGCTTTGTTAAGTCGATGTTGCATGGGTATTATGAGTGAAGCTGTTCTCTGACCCTGCGCTCGCACCAGAAGCGTTGTGAGCGTCAAAAGCAGCCGTCAGTCATTCATTTTCAATGAGTGCTGGCGATGAGGAGCAGCTGATGCCTGCGATGAGAAGAAGTAGAGCTGATGTTAACTTTATGCTAATTTGCGGCAACGCGCTGAAGCGGCAACAGATTGCTGACAGGGATTTTATTTTCTTCCCACTGTAAACATCTAGCTATGTACAGTACTTCATAGAAAATATTTGTTCCATATTGACAATGGAGGAGAATGTGACCCGTCCTTATTTGTTTACCGGGACATAAACAACAAAAATGATGCTTGGAAAAAGTGTCAGATATTATGGATAAGCTCTGGATAAGCGTGTTTAGGCCTACTATGTGTCACGGTAATTCAAGTTTTGACCCAAGCAGGAGGCAGAGGCAGGAGGTTCCAGGTATAAACGGGCAGGTTTATTCCAGGCAGGAAGACACCGGTACAGGGAATACAAATAGACTAGGACTTGATTCTGTTTCTGTTGTCTTTTACTATTCTGTAATTTCCTCTGATTGATGTTCAGGTAGATCTAGTTGGCTCATTTTCTGTAAAGTCCTTTGAGACAGACATGCTTGTGATAAAGGGCTATATAAATAAATGAACTTGAACTAGGACTAGACAGGGGTAAACTACAACTAGGGACAGAGAAACAGGCAAGGTGAACATGCAGAATGGAAAACTAGACAGAAATAGACAACAACCCAGCAAAGACAGACAGGGGAACAGAGACTATATACACACTAGGGCTAATGACAGGATATAACACAGCTGGGGAACCAAGGGGCAAGTGGGAAACACACAGGGGCCCTCTGCTGGCCTAAACGGGCAACAGCAGAGGGCAGAGAGGGAAGTCCAGACGGCGTCATGACACTATGCAGTGTTGGAAAGTAGCTAAATTAAATGTACTGAGCTACTAGCTTAAATACAAATGCCAAGCATTATTATTATTATCATTTTAATGTATACAGAGGAATGAAAAAGGGCACACATTTTGTTTTTCATAATGAATAAATTAAAAATCAAATTAATATCAGCCTCTAGTTATGTTATTCACTATTTGATAGTATTTCTGTTAAATAATTAAACTATTTATCTATTTTCATGAAGCTTCAAAACATTTTGGGTAACTACTTTGGAAATATAGACTAGGTACTTTTTGATCACTAGATAATAAACAGGGGAAATGTGGAAACTTGTTTATTTGATCATGCTTGTCCTGTTCAGTTGTGTCCATCATGTTTGTAGTAGAGCTATTCGGTCGTCAACTGACAAGCATGATCAAATAAACAATTTTCCGACACTAATTAAGTACTTTCCGCTATTGTGTGCATGGCAACAGAATCATAATCACTTTGTTGGCCACATAAGGAATTTGACATGGCGAGATGTTTACAGCGGGAAGAAAATAAAATCCCTGTTTGCAATTGGTTGCTGCTTCAGCGTGTCGCTAATTTGCATAAGGTTAGGTCACTGCTGCCACGGCATTGGCTGCTCCTCGTTGCCAGCGCTCATTGAAAATGAATGACTGATGGATGCTTTTGATGCTCATGACGCTTCTGCTGTGAGCACAGGGTTACGCTGCAACAGCAGCAGCAGCAGCAGCTAGACAATCAGTTTGCAGTAAATATTCTCACCACTGCTGTACTTAGTTTGGCTCTGTTAGGAGAGCTAACATTGTAGTGCTGGTACAGTAGTGTTTGAGCAGTTGTGTACAAATATTTAAGAAGGTAGGACCATTTAAATGGGAAGAGTTTATTTTGTCCTTAGTGAGAGGTGTACGTGTTTGTCCATCTTCAGGTGGAGGATTGCATCCAGTACTGCCACAAACACATGAGTGCCATTGTGGCCACACCCTGCAACATGAACTGCATCAACAGCAACCTGGCCACACGGATCGCTGAGCTCTTCAACCACAATGACGCAGACGATGTCAGGGACAAAAAAGACAAGTTCAAAAGGTAGGAAGATGGTATTATAAACAATGGGGGAAAAGAGAGTTAGGAGGTGTAGCATGCAGTTGATTGTACACAGTATTTTTACTACCAGACGTTTCTCAAGGCATACAAGATACAGCAAGGAGATGACAGCGAATCTTGTATACAGTGTTGTGGCAGGCCGCATCAGACTATATTTTCAGTCATCAGGATCATTGGATTGCAAATGAAGAGTTCTATTCCAAAATGGTATGTATTTATTTTAGGAAAAAATCATTACCCGAGGTTCATCATTTGATATCTCTAAAATGTAGAGGATCTTGTCCGTTAGTGTTATAGTTTTTGCAACCAATGACTTCTTTGCAATGGTGGAAATCTTGTTTTAGGATGAAACTCTTCAAATTCAAATCATCACTGGTCACCAGAATGAAATACAATACTAATTCTGAGTGATTCGGTGAGTGAAAAGTGTAAAAACTCTGACTTTTAACCCATAATGTTTTGATGATAAAAGCTATGTTAGGTAAATATGGTCATTGTAGACCAGGGGTCTCCTGTCATGAACCCCAAAAATAGACACCCATCAGGCCACTGAAAATAGACACCCATTAGGCCACTTTGATTAGATTTTTGTTGTTGAATTATAGAACTGTCTACACTGGTGAGATAATAGTGGTGAGATTGTCATTCTCATACATTCACTAATTGGGATAATTTCTAGTGAATTAACTTTTCCCCCACTTTGGGACTCACCGTTCAAGACAACATAACAACACAGTAGCAGCCAAAGTTATATACAGTAAATATTTTACATCTTTTGCCTCCCGTCACCACCACAGCAAATTGTTTCAGAAGAAAATCGAGCGTCTCTTCGATCCCAACTACCAGAACAGAGATTTACCGGGAAATGCCTCGACCCTCTACAGGTGAGTAGAAGCAGTTAGGCGGCATTTCACCTGCAGTTCTTGCATGTTCCCAACAGCGCAGAGGGCTTGGCATGCTTTCAGTTTAAAATATTTCAACTTTTCCAGCAAAATGTAATGCGAAAGAATGGTGTGCTTCAAATAGGTTTTCAGTCACGGCATAGCAACAGCAGTAGTCACAACCAGCTCTTCCCACATGCATCATGTCTCTTAACACAGGTGTGGTCTGTGCCTTAAGCTGCTGACCAAAGACACAGAGAGGAAGATCTCTTGTGTTCCAGGGAAAATCAACATTGACGTTCGAGGAGATATCACCTATACTCACACTAGGTATTGTAGCAGCCATTCAACGTGACTCGACTACAGAACAATGTCCTATACATTGAGAGGATTCATATTCATAGTTCTGGCATTTATTTAGTTTGTAGCAAATGTTTTACCGATGACATACTTTGCAGGGGCTACATTGCACTGCAGGGACCATGTTCACAGTTCATATTGTGTGTGCTTGTGCATGCGCGCGTGTGTGTGCGTGTGAGAGTGTATGTGTCAGTGAGCAAATGAGACGAAACAACTCTGTGAATCTCACATACGTAAGTAGAGACTGTAAAATCACATTGCTTAATGTGTGTGTGAGAGAGGGACAATGAGAAGAAGAGAGACTGATCCTTTAAGTCTCACATACATATCAAGTGTGTTAAAGTTAAGTGTGATAAATCATGATACTTAAAGAGTGTGTGTATGGGGGTAGGTGTTTGTGTGTGCAGAGCTGACTCATTGCAAGTACCATCCAGAGAGTGTGTTGTACCCTGGCATGGCTGCAGAGAAAGGCTGGCATGGAGCAGGAATCTATCCCTGCTGCAACCAGAGGGTTCTCCGCTTTGACCCCACTGGCATGCCCAAGGTAGGGGCGGACACACACACATACACACACATTACCTCAAAAGTGTGTTTGTTTCCCAGTGCTATCGCAGCAACATTATGTTATTATCTCTGTTGTGTTTTCCTTACACAAACATGAAAACATGAGAAATTGTTTGTTTAAAAGTTGTTTGCATGATGTGGTGAATTTTGTTGCGTTTATGATCGTGTGTGACTGTGTGTTATCAGAATTAAAATGTGGTTTCTGCTGTCCCGATAGCAGTGCATTAGGTGATTACTTTGCAGTAAATATAGAATCATACCAAACATGAAGCTGTTGGAACCCATACAAAAGCCATAACAAAGGAAACGCTAGTGGATCAAGAATTAGGGTCATTTCACTTCAATCAGTTCAAAATGTAAACTCTGTTCACATTTTTTACATAAGCAATTTCCAGTTTTTCAATTATGAAAAAAAAACACTTGCTGAGATTGAATTGAAACTGGATTGACCCCAAACAGGGTTCACGTTCTTTATGTCAGGAAAGGATGAAAAATGAATACCATAGAAACTAACATTTATTTTAGATGGTAAATAAAACGGGTGTACTGCCTAAGAGCAGCCTGGGAAAGTATTACCAGTCAGCAGCCAGTATGTGTGTGTGTGTTCTCTGTGTGCAGGGCTGTAAGATGCGAGACCACATAGTGAGTGTACCTGATGAAGAGAACTGTGCTGACCAGGTGAGCTCAGCCCAGACCAGAGTCCTCAATGACCTTCTCCTGCACAGAGACGCAGTGTGTGTGTCTAATACACCACCAGCAGAGGGGTAAGTGTGTGTTTGTTGTGCATCGTTTCAAGGAGACAGTTTTTTCAGTTAGCGTGTGTGTTTTAGAGTAGCACTTGCTATGAATGGTTGCAAGGAAACTGAATGTTCTGGTAATATGTGTGTGTGTGTGTCAGGACTGAGGAGTCTCCGTCCAGTGCAGAGAAAGTTCTGGATTGCGACATTCTCTTGGAACCAAGACTCGATGGACCTCTTAGAGGAGACAGCTGTGCTGTAAGTCTCTCTCTTTCTCTTTCTCTCTCTCTCTCTGTCTCTCTGTCTCTGTCTTTCTCTGTAATTTTTCCTGTTCTAACTTCACCTACTCTCTCTTTTGACTAGTTTTCCCTATTGAAAAACTGGAGTCTGCAACTGGTAGGATTGTTCCTTCATTTCCCTCATTATATCTGCTTATATTCTGGTATTCTTCATATGGATGCAACTTTTTCGAGGTGATATGCCTTTCATCAAAATTACAAATAAATCCATAGGCATGAAAGGAGAATGTGGGCAATGTGATTAAATTTTTTGCTGACAGCAGCATAGCAGTGCTCTGCTTAGATCAACATAATCAAATGTAATGAATGATTCAAGGTGCAAGGGTCTGTTTCTAAATTTGTCAGCACCATGCTTGCCAACCAGCTGAGCAGCTGTGTCTGAAACGTGTGACCTTTGCCCTTGCCAGAGGCAGCAGTCTCTCCTATCAGAGGATGAGGAGTACACCACGGGTTCAGAGGTCACAGAGGATGAGGTGGGGGACGAAGAGGAGCTGTCCAAGAAACAAGGTGGAGTAGCGGTGTAGCATGTTGTGACGGGATAAGACTTGGATCAAATAGTGTTGGCAAATACTTTTTTTATGGTTTGTTTTAGTTCTATGTTGGAGCCAGATGGGTGGGGTTTGCCACTTAGGGCAATACGATGACCGACAGAAAGTTTAGACAGTAAAGGAAGTGTTTACGTTTACTTTCTGTGAGTGACAGAACTACAGAAAGTCTTGATGTGGTTAAGCCCACCCATCTGGTACTCCAAACAGATGAAAGGAAATGCAAATGATTACTTGCAACTATAATTTTATCTAGATAGTATAGTAGTGTATAACAATAATATTATAGATAGGCATCATGTCAGCCCACGTCCCTATCCTCACAGCTCACATTTTGCCATAGTTTTCAATAAAACGTCATAATATGACTCTAAGCCAGACTTGCTCCATAGACTGGAACAACAAACTCCACACCTTTCGTGTTCCCTCACGACAGTTTAACAATTAACCGGAGAAAATAAACAAGTGGGAAATGGGGAAAATACAGGATTATAGTCTTTGTTATTTTGTGTTCATTTTGAGTTTTTATGTACGTATTCATATATATGCTGTTGATATGGTATAATTATGGGCTCATAATTATACTTGTATAGAAATTGTGATCATACAACTACTGTTTTATTTATTTTTCCTTTGATTCATAATTCATTTTATATAAAATAAATTATTAAACATGGCTCTGTTTTTAGCACATCGCTGCTCTTTTAATACAATTGGCTTTTTCATTTCACAGGCATTTAATCACATCTATTTTTACCATTTAATTTTTGTTACTTCCAGCCCTCAAGCGTATAAGGATGGAAAATAATCCCGTTGCTCTTTTCAGCCAGCAGGTGGTGTCAGATGCCCTATCAGACAGTATTTTCATCATGTTGGTGTGTGTCTGTTCCCAGCTGCTAAGAAGGCAAAGAAGGCCAGCAGACCTCTGAAAGGACAAGTATCCTCACCAAACATTCAACGCAAAGACAAGCCAGAGAAAGTGAGTTCCCTCTGTTTTAATTTAACATGTGGTATTGAGTTGGAATAGAGTAAAATGCAACATTATTGTCCAAATGTTACTTTTGTTAGTGGTTTATACTCTTATGGTACTGTCTATACTCTAATGTTACAACATAGTACACTGTGTTTGTTATTTTGTTGCTGATTAATCCTCTAATGTAACACAGTTGGGTGTCATGTCCACAAACATTTAATTTCCTGGTGTCCTTTTGGCTTACACAGATCTTTTGTTAGCTATGTTCAATCAGAAATAAGGTGCTTTTAACAGATGTTTGTGTATTCATTCATTCTTAATTTAGGCTTTCTGAAACATGCAGATACCCTGGTAACAGTATAGTACACTGTTACATTTCGTTGCATTCCTACTGTAATGGTACAGTATACTACACGCTGTGATGCTGTTATTGATTCACACTTTAATGGCACAGACTCTGACTTTCTGAGTGCTGTGTTCTCATTTTCCCCAAATCCATTTATCATCTTCACAGGCATTGTCAAGGGACAATACACCCTTCACGTGAGTTATGCACAAGATCATGCAGAGTATCTCCGAATATACACACTTGCATATCTCCGTTGCGATCAGATGTGTGTCAAATGTCCTTTTTGGAAAGTCAGTTTAGTAGACTTTCCTATGATTGACTTCTTACCTGACATGGTCTAAGTTGCCCTGATGCAGTAAACTCTACCCGTCTGATACTCCAAGGATGTGAAAGCAAATGCTAAGCATTATTTGCATATGTTGTCTGACCCAGACTTGGTTGACACTGCGTCTGTTGTGTGTGTTGCAGGGTGAGCGCTCAGAAGAGTAAGTGGGACAGTTCTCGCTCCATGCGTTACAACCAGGATGCTCAGAGGGAAGAAGGTAATGAAGGCCACTATGTTGTATTACTTGTTTTCCATCCCAGACCACTTATACGTTCATGTGATTTGGGCACAGATATGCATGTATATGGAGATTTTAACGTGTATACCACCCATTAAAACTTTTGTATCCATATTCTTCCACTCTCCGTTAGCGCACTTCAGGTCCTCTCTTTCTGTGTTTGAATCCCCTTTAACTCTGTCTCTGTGAACCAGACCAGCGTCGTATGGTGGAGATCATCAGTCATCTGACTAAGATGAGGTTTGGAGACCAGGAACAGAGCAAATCTAAGGATACTAAAGAGGTGAGTGTTTCTGTCTGTCATTTTCAAGCCACGGGCACATTTCTTAACATTATTAAAATATATTACAACACCAATCCATTTATATACATTAAAAATTATGTCATAGCTTGTTACAGGTTCATGGATGGTGTTGCCATGATTTATGAACTGCATTTATACTTGTAGTCATGTTTGCTATTGTGCTGTCGGCTTAACTGTGGTAGTTTCAACCGTTGCCTGATGTCGTGTGTGTGTGTGTGTGTGTTTTACTGTTGCAGCTCGCAGGGGGAATCTACTCCAGACTGGAAGCTCAGTTTAAGAGCAGCTCTCAAGCCAGACAGAGCTCAGAGAAAACACCCAGGTGCTGTTCATAGTGTAATACGCACATACACACGCACATTCCCTCCTCAGTCGCCTTTCCACTATTGACTATTTTCCTTATGTTGTACTCCTATAGATCAAAAACACGCTGCATCCGGACGACATAGAACATCGGATGAGAAAAAGCAAGAGAGAGATAGTTGGCAGATGAGCATGAAAACTGAGGAGAGTGAAGAGGAAGAGGGGAGATCCTCATGTGAGCGCTCGGTATAGCAAAATAACTTAACAGAGCAAGCCATTGCTGGCAGCGTTGCTAGCGCAGCCGTCCCTCCTTCAGCCCTTTTTAGTCCAGTTCCTTATCTCTTCGCTTAACTCAGGTGACTATGTATGGATCACCTCCCATCACATTCCTCTGTCCCTCCACTAGCTGTTTGTTTATGCAATTGTTAAGCAGTTGCAGTTGGGGGGCAAACGCTTTACTGCATCAGGACAATTCAGGTTGTCTCAGTTAAGTTGCCAATCACAGTACGCTAAAGCCTATGTGGCGAAGCCCAGTCATCTGCTACACTACACACTGAGAGACATGCTAAGAATTGTTTGACCCAGTTCTGGTAGAGATATAGAGTATGACTGTACTGTACACTGCTGAGACCCATAAAAAATTAATGAACTGTGATATCAAAAATAAAACTACTAATTCCAGCTATGCCTTTTTTTCTGTGTATTTATTTATTTGGTCATTGCCCGTTAGGTGGCAGTATATTGCCTTTAAGAAGTGACTGTGTACTTTTCCCTTAACTTTGCCCCAGTTGGGTCATTTACCTGTTACCTCTGCTCCTCCTAACAGCAAAGTGATGTCAAAGAATTTGATCAGGGTAAAAATGCCTTTTCCATCTGTGGTTCCTCTTTGAGAGGTTGTACCAGTCCTTCGAGATACCAGTGTTTTTAGCCTCTACAGGGTTATCTACTCACTTGGAAAGACTAAAGAGAGCATGCATTTTGCAGACAATGTGAAAGGACTGGGCAGAGGTCTGGATACGTGCCACTGGGTAGAGTCAACCACTGTTTGAGATGCAGTGACAGGCTGGCTGCTGTTGGTGGGTATGGCAACCTGTGCTTCCTGTGTAACTTACTCACAGGGGTATTAATAACCCCTCTTGCCCAGTGTGTAGACAGAGAGCGGGGCATCAATGTTATCTGGCCTTGTTCCCAGCGGTGCCCCGAGACCCCCAGCTGTTGCCTCTTCTCCTCAATAGCGGATGCCAAGGATGGCTGAGGATCTGGGTCAGGAGGTTCTTTGACATGAAAATACTGTATTTGAGAACCCCAACAAATGAACAAAACTACTGTTAAGTTAAAACAAAAACATGTTATCAATTCAACGCTAAATTAAAAGTTTGAGAATGAGTATCAGCAAGCAAGGAAGGCAAAGAGCTTCCTCATCGGGTGTGCATCAGTGGAGTGTTTTAACTTTCAGTGGGAGTATTCCGCCGTCCTGGAACCTTTAATGGAATACCAGCACGTTAAAAGGGATTAGTGGCAGGGTCGTTTTACCCAGGCCCAACCTTGGCAAAAGATATCTGAGTGGAAATGGAGAGATGCCAAAGGAGTGTGTGTGTCTGAGAAAAGAGAGCGAGATGGGAGAGAAACACCTCCATCATCACTAACCAAATGTCTAAATTCACTTTAGTGTATTTAGGTGTGTGCCAGAGACTGAGAGGAAGTGGGCAGGGTTTTGAACTCTGGTCAGATCAGATAAGAGGCCAGTGTCCTGTGGTCACTGGGTCACCTCTTGGTTATCCAGGCAGTTTAATGCATAGTTGTGCTTGAAGGTGAACCAAAGCCATATCTAAAGCCTATGATATCACTTCACCGGATCAGCCACTTTGCTCATTGGTTGGAGCTCAATTTGGGTTTAGAAAAGAACCAAACCCTAGATGGGTTTATACTCTGCTTGTACGACATCACAATGCACTTAAAGTTACTGATTTGTGGTACGACTTCTGCACATTGAAAGGTCCAATTTATACACTTTTCATAAACAGAAAAAAGTAATGCACAAGAATGTATGCTAAATGCTAAATTACTCTGAATCTCAGGACAAAAATGTGCTATCTTTTTTTCAAGTAAATGTCATTTAGGTAATGAGTCATTCCTTGAGTGAATTTTAATCACAAACAAGTACAGTGGTGAAGTGCTAAACAGAGCTGACATGTAAATGCTGTAAATATTGACTTTTGAAAAGGCAATAAAATTAAGTTTTGATGGCCTCAATATTCATAATCTTACATATAAATATAAAAAATGACCTTGTTCTTTATCTGCCTTTGTTCTAGGTAAAGCACTAAATAATGAGTTTTAGAAGCATTTTATAAATCCATTTGACTTTTTAAAAAAAAGAATCCTATAAAAGGGCCCCTTTGGGTGAAATGAGGAAATGTGAGCGGAATGCAGGGTTATAAAATTCTCAACTTTAATCAGTTGAAAAAGTTCACAACAAATGTAACACTTCGAGAAGGGAAATTTGCCATTAGAGATTGGGTACTTATTTGGATTTATACTTTGCATAATTAAACTAGTTGGCAATCAATTTGCTCGCTGGACAAAAACTTGTTTATTTGAATAGAACTTAAAACGGGTACAAATGAAAAATGCAAAAAATACAAAATTAAATGTAAACCCAGTTTTATTTATTTTGCACTAAAGGTAGTAGTGTCTTGAAGCACTACAGTATGGTAAACAATGTATATTAGTAAAATTCAAAATCTTGAAAGCCGTCTTGAGTTTAACAGGTGTTGTTATAAAGATGCAACCAACCAAGAACCCATAAATACTCCACCACTTCCTTAAAACATCCCATTAATGAAGGCTCACAAATGAGCAACAATCCTCTTAGAGGAAAACAAAACGCTGATGTCGACTAGGCGACAGCACATACGCACACAACAAAAAGAAACAATAGAATAAAAGGAAAAAATTACCAATTATGTTCCCATGGTATTAAAGATGGGATATGCACATAATCTGTTTTGCTTCCCCAAGAAAAAAAAACCTCCTGCCTGGCAGAGGCCAAACATGTTTTGAAAAAAAAAGAAAAGTTAAGCATAATTAATGAGCAACAGATACTGATCCATGAAGCAGCATCTCTCAGACCTTCATTCATCAGCTGAGATTCACATTCTCCCACAATACAGTGGGGCACCAAACAAGCGGTGCCTGCGCCTCTAGAAAACCTCTCCACTTCCTGTCTGTCACATCACAGGTCTAGAAGGCTCTGTTCTGATGACTTGACACATATGCCGTTTTTCACCAAAACTTTGCTCAGACTGTATATATAATATATATAAACAAATATATGGGAGACAGGGAATAATAATAAAATAACAAGGGAGAGGGGTGGGGAAAGGGGAACAAAATGGTTAACTTCTAATTGTTACAACTTCATCATGCAGCTCTTGGGATGGGCCATAAACCAAACAAAAATTAAGCTTAGATTAACAGTTCTGGAAAGATATTACACAAAAAGTCTCCATATAAAACGCATATTATGTAAAAAGTGCCACCGGGCGACGCGGTAATCATTTACATATTATTGGCATTGTTTTGGTCAACAAACATCCAATGGGACGGCCCACTCTGCCACTGCAGAGGGGGAGGGGCCTACAACACACTCAAGCGCCTCTCTTGGGTTTTGTTGCATTTACTGTGGTTAAGGTTTATTTTTGTGTTTGTTTGTTTGTAGGACTGTACAGTTTGGATGAGCTGGTGCTCAGTCACACATCTCCTCAGGGATCTCGTGGGGGTTGAGGATGCCTGGGACAGACATCTGGATCTTGTGTTTCTCCTCTTGGGCCTGGCGAAGTGATGCCTCTCTCTCCTCCAGGAACAGGTCTGTGGTGTCCTCGCCCGCAAACTCCTGGAGGTAGCAGAAGATATAAGGAAACAACACAAGTTCATTGAATGCTTTTCCTACTATGACAGAGCACATCAAAATACAATAAAACCACTCACATAAACAGTTTTAGCCCAACAATGAGCTGGCACCCCAGCCACAAACCTTCCATGTACTTAAGGGACAGCCTGGCCATGTAGGAAAAATGTTATTTATGGAAACAACAGCTAAGCAGCCAACTATGTAGCTGCTGATAACCTATCCCTGTTGAGAATAGACAAAGCCATCCTATCACTGACAATAAACCGCAAAGCCAGAAGTATGCAGGGCCTTGCATTAGCCACTGGATGTTTAATTCAGATATATACATACACACATAGATATACACTGCACCTCTCTGGCGCAAATAATTACATAACATTACATTTTTCAATTTAAAGTCAAATCCATTATGGTGACACGAATAAGCTGCCAATGACATTTACATTTTAGACATTTAGTTAATGCTCTAATCCAGAGCAACTTACAAATGAGTGTAACGGTAGCTCAATGAAAATGTCTTCTACACTGTCACATAGCGACAAATTAGTGAACTGGGATGGGGAAAACAGTTCTACACAGTAATGTCCTTGTCGGAAAAAGCCTCACCTTGATCTGGACTAGGAAGTCCCTAAGGTGCTCCTTGAAGGCAGGAATGTCCTGGTTTAAACTGAACAGCCCGGTAACAAACACCTTCACCTGGGCACTGAACCAAACAAAGGAGACACACAAGCTCTTAGGGAACTATTTCTTGATGATAATGTACAAAAAACAAATGTGCAAATTAAGGTGTATTTATTTTCTGCAAGAGGGTGTGTGTGTGATCATCTGCATCTATACTCACTCCTGTAGGTGAGGGAAGGCTGTCTTGAGCAGGTTGGCCACATATTCCTGGATGAAGACCTGGTTGTTGGGGGTGGCTGGGTTGAGCACTGTGGTGATCTTTCCCTCCTCCACCAGGTTGAACATGTAGGCCAAGATGGAGGCATGCATCGTCAAGCCTGCAGGACGGAAACAAACAGATGTACTACGGCTGCGTGATATTAACAAAAAATATATTGATTTTAGCTGAATATTGTGTTGGAAACATACATTGGGATACATATGAACACAATTTTCTTTCTACAAAAACTTTTGTGTGTGTAAAAAAAAGAAGAAGAATATGAAGGGCAATGAGAAGCTAATGCTAATGATTGCTCAGTTTGAATAAAATGAAACTGTCCTACATGCAACTTTATTTTTAGGCCTGAGATTCTGCATAGTAACGAAAAAACTAAAAACAAACAATTGGTTAGCAGCCTGTCAATTTGGAAATTGCAGTACTTACAATTGTATTTTGTTTTTACAAATATTTTTTCCATGCAGCCCTAGTCTCCACAGAAAGCCTGACTACTTGCTGTGAATGAGGGACACAGGAATTAATCCAGCATTTCTTATTTATCTGTTGTGATCACTGAGCATGTTCCCTCTAAACTGTTTATGTCTCCGTGTGTATTTTCAGACAGGTTGTGAAACCTCTAATATATTACCTTTGTTACATTTAAATCAGAAATAAATTAAGAGTAATTTATTGGATTACATTACAGCATTTAGCAGACACTTTTGTCCAAAGCGACTTGACAAAAAAATTGATTACAACATTTTAATGTCATGGACCCCCATTTGATGTTCTCCCATATGGAAGGATTTATGTTGTTTACAATATAATTTATGATTGAACTGTCTACACTGTACATGGGGACATAATAGTGATGAGTGAAACCTAGGAACACAATAGTCATTCTTATACATTCTCTAATACATTCATAATTTCTAGTGAATTAAACTAAGTTAAATTAAACTAGTCCTCATTTAGCTGAGGATTCCCTGAAACACACACAAGAACCCCTGGGGATCTCCGGATCCCACTTTGAGAAACACTGGTGTAAGCTCACCAGCAGTGTGCGATGTGTCAGTGACCACAGAGAAAATGTGTTGCAGGATATCACAGAAATAGGTCTGGTAGAAACTCTGAGCTGCTGCTTCCTCCTGGGCCACATTCTGCAGCAGCGTGTACAGAATCTGCAGACCTAGGTGAGCAGAAATACATACAGATATTAGACTATTTATTTTCCTTTCTAAACTCCATACATTTTCCCACCTATAAAGTGCCAACTGGACCACTACGCTCTATAGATTGATTATTCTTCATAATAACAAATATCACAATATGTGACATGAGTTTACAACTTCATAAGTTGTGTGCTTGTACTGTGTAATGACAATAAAGTGAATCTAATCTAGTTGTGTGTTTCAGAGCTGACCATATTACCGGTATATATATAATTTCCAGTGTACAGAATTCCCAAACTTTTCATTGGAAATGACCTAAATAATTTCCCTATAGTTTCCAGACATTTACAGGATCCCTTTCTTACATCACAAAGATACTGGCAATAATGTTTTAGTTCTACATCCATAATCACTGTTGAATTAACTTTGCAAATACCACAACACTGGAAATTAAATAAACTGAGCATCATTAATAGTCCACACACAAAAATACAAATCACCAATGCATATTACAGTCAATGCTGAGTCAATAAAAACAACCGTGTCTAATTAGTGAGAGACCCCTAACATCAGGTGGGCGGGGTGCCCACTAATAATAATAACAACTTTATTTATATAGCAAGTTATGCTTTACATTAAAATAAGAGACAAAAAGGACAACAATTACAATTAAAGCGGCAAGCAACATTTCCGGGGGCCAAGCACATACTGCATCATGCAGAGTACATTGCACTTAAGGAAACATAGGTAGTTGTATTAATGTAACCTTGGTCACATGATAAAGCCAGCATGAAGTATTGCATTAATGTCACCTTTCTGAAACTTGAACTCACATTCTTTGTCTCAAACTGCAGGTCATGAGCAGGTTGAGCTAAACGAGCAGTGGTATTATATGTGGTTTGTTTCGTACTTTCAGTTCGTGTGAACATATCACATCACAACAAATTGTTTTCATGAAGATTGCTGCCTTAAGAGGTGAATACTGGATGCTCCATTCTCCATTGACTACAATGTATTACATGACCTGAGAATTAAAAATTATGTCACAAATTCAGTTTGTGAGATAGAATTAGGATTTCTGAAGTGGGTACATCTACAATCATTCCTCCATTACTATTCCTACCAGTAAATGTGTACAGTGGCATTTACAGATATTTGTATTCACTATGGATGTAATTTTGGTCCAAAAGAAAATCCCTTGAAAACATGTAATCGTGGAGATCTGACAATACTGTGTAGCAATTGTTGTGACAAATTAAATTGGTAGAACTAGTAGTGTTTCATTATTTAGCAGTTAAAAAAGAAAGAAAGAAAAAAAAGTAGTGGACTTAACAATTTCCACTAGGTTGTGGCACATTAAAGTTTCTTCTCACTTGGACCTATATCTTAATAAAAGTAACCCTAACCCTAACCCAGTAATTAAAATTCTCCATGTAACATAACCCAACTTGCGCAAGTACAATAGGCTACCGGGCGTTGATAGTCAGGTGTGAAACTCTCTCCTGATCCTCCTTTTTTTCCACTGATCAATTGAGCGCCATCAAAACTCCATGTAAAGTAATTTGACAAATACATTACATTACATTACAGCATTTAGCAGACGCTTTTATCCAAAGCGACCTACATGTCATACCGTTGGCAGAGGCAGCCATGCAAGGTACCAACCTGCTCAACGGGAGCAATTCGGGGTTAGGTGTCTTGCTCAAGGACACGACAGATTTTTCCCGAGAGGAGCTGGACTCGAACCGCCGACCTTGCAGTTGCGGGGCGGGAACTCTACCTCCTGAGCTACTGCCGCCCCCATACAAGTATACATTGCATGCATCATATACATAGTACATCACACCATGCACCACACTACACACAAACACAAATATTAGCATGTCTTTGACTGAGGGAGGAAACCCACACGAACACGGGGAGAACATGCAAACTCCACACAGAAAGGGCCAGGCGAGATTTGAACCCAGGACCTTCTTGCTGTGAGGCGACAGTGCTAACCACTGCGCCACCGTGCCCCCCGTATTAGTGTACACTTTTGACCCTTCCCACCCTAACCATTACTATTACCATGGAATCATTAAAGAACATGAAAAAAACAATGTATTGCAAAAATAAGAAGCAGGAATGGCTCGGCTCTCTTCCCTGTAATAAATCCATTATTTTCATCTCAAATAACAAAATGTCTCAATTTTAAAGAATAGAATAAATAAAATAAAATAAAATAATATATTATATATATAAATATAAATCACACAAAAGTTACAATTCCACTAATATAAATCATAAGTGACAATTCCAATAAAATATAAATAATTTAAAGTGACAATTCCAATGAAATATAAATCGTAAAAAATTGCAAATTCTAATGAAATGTTAATCGTCAAAATAAAATATATCATAAAAGTGTCAATTCTGATGAAATATCAATCATAAAAATACAATGTAAATCAAAAAAGTGAAAATTCCAAGAACATATCAATCATACAATAATAAATGAGGGTAACAAAATTGCATGGAATGTTATTTGCATATTCATTCAA
>OMOT01077355.1:0-11225 GCA_900312575.1 Acanthochaenus luetkenii
GACCTTCACCTCACTGTTCAACACCACCTGCATCAGACTCACGTTGTTTCTCTGCTTCTCCTCCTGCAGAGGAACACAGTAACACATTAAACACATTAACACATTAACACATTAACACATTAACACATTAACACATTAACACATTAAACACAGTATCACATTAAACAAAAAGGTGTCCACATTGCCATTTCGGGCTGTGCCCGGCCGGGCTCCGTGGCAAACCCGGCCACCAGGCGCTCGCTGACGGGCCCCTCCTCTGGGCCTGGCTCCAGACGGGGGCCCTACACCTTTTCCTCGTTCTTGCATAGGGTCTGTTTGAACCATTCTTAGTCTGGACCCTCACCTGAGACCAATTTGCCTTTGGAGACCCTACCAGGAGCACAAGGCTCCATACAACACAGCTCCCAGGTTCATAGGGACACCTCTCCACCACGATAAGGTGATGGTTCCCCGGAGAGGAGAGAAAATGGTAGAGAACGTAAATTTGACAAGTTAGTGTGTGGCGCTGAGCTACCCGGGCAAGGGAAAGGCCAATCAGTTAGCAGGTGGCAGTGATGCGTATGCGTGTTTCCAAGATAAGCTGGTTCACAGACATCTGTTCTGCCCACCAAACTCATGCTCAGAGGATACATGTGTTACTGAATGAATACGACTGGAAATGACAGAGCGCATTCACGAAATATGCTAACGCATGGCAGCTTTTCTACGGAGCCCCAAAAGGTTCACGACGAGGATTTTTTTATTGCATTCCCACCGCATCGCAGTATTGCAGTTTGAAAATAAAACGATTGGACAGTAAGAAACAAACATTTCATTTTTTATGTAAATAATGCTTGTGTTAATTAGAATAAAAGAATACATTGAAATTGAAAAAAATAAAACTGAAATGTTAATATGTAAATACTCATCATTTTGAAATGCCTTGGGCATTTATAGCTTATTATGACCGCTCGCCACTGTAATCGAGATGAAAGCTTATCCAGGTTATTGAAAATGGGTTATGACTAAAATGTGTCCCATGTGCATATGGATTCAAATCTACATAATTGTTTGATTAATTGTATAGTTAAGTCAAACAAAATTGCTTATGTCATTAGCTATTCGAACATGCCAGTTGTCCTCATGGTGGCACTATAGCAATCAATATAGTATGTATGTAGTGCAGCTTGACGCAGGGCTGTAAAGGTGGTGCTGAATACGTGGCCCTCTATGGTAAGTAGGAGATAATGCTACAAGCACATGCGATGGCTGCAGGACAGAAGCTCTGTGGATTGTCAACCTCAGAGCACAGCCAGTCCCACTGGGACAACAAGCTAATTCAACCTCTCTCCTCACTGTCCTCTGCCTCTGGTCCTCTCCTCATCCTACCCCACACTTTATTCTCCTTCCTTATTTCCTTCCCTCCGTGTCTTATCCTCCTCACACACTCCGATCTCTTTCTCCTACCTTTAGTTTTTCATAAGCCCTTCTCTTTCACCCTCTTATCCTCCTCCTTCTGTATCTCTGCTGTCCCCATCACCCCTACCCCATCCCCCAGCTTTGTGATTGAAGCTGCCAGGAAATGAGAAAGGCACTCAATTACCGTGCTCATTGAATCATTAATGTAGGGTTAGGCAACAGGCAACAGCTTGCACACACATTTTGTGCAAATGCCCCAACGAGACAGACACAGTTTGATATGGGTCCCACTGATAACAAAGCCATAGATGGCAAGCATGGTGGACACATTGATAAGAGCATTATTAATGATGGACCTAGGTAGCCCTGTATACACAGTGATAGCATGATTTGGGCTCTAATAGCAGCAACAGGAACATATAGAGAATGGCCATGCAAAGAGACTCAATACAATCTAACCTTGTAACTGTATCCCTTCTGTGAAAGTGTATTTGTCACAGTATCGA
Source organism: Acanthochaenus luetkenii (assembly GCA_900312575.1). Taxonomy (NCBI): domain Eukaryota; kingdom Metazoa; phylum Chordata; class Actinopteri; order Beryciformes; family Stephanoberycidae; genus Acanthochaenus; species Acanthochaenus luetkenii. The sequence continues at coordinate 1,905 of OMOT01077355.1, forward strand.
AGCAGTTTTATACTATAACTATTATTCTCTGAACAAATTAGATGGTGTGGGTATGGAAAGCAGGGGCTTTGACTACTTATGCATGTCTGCAATCATCATGTGTGGCAGAGTGTACATGAGCCCCAAATGTCAAGGTTCATAAATTCAGAGACCTTGCAGAATTCCTGTCCAAGTGATCATTGTAGTCATTCTGGCCAAAGTGTTGGAGCAGCAGAGTTTAAATGTTTACTATGGCAGTGAAATTGTATCATGCAAATAAAAAAACGTTTAAAAAAAAACATCTGCTTCTCCACAACAGTAAACATGATTATACTTCAGACCACACCTTGCATTTATATCCAAATGCTTTAGCTTAAACCTGCAATTGACAATAAGTATAAACCCTTTACTGACACTTTTCATCTTCCTTTCATCATAGAAATGTTGCCTATTGTGTGCTCAGTTTTCCTTCAGCATTACTGGATGGATCTCATCAATCCCTGGGGCTTTGCCACTATGGAGTTGTTTAACTACATTAGTGACATACGCCAGGGACATTTATGTTGATCCCCCATCATCCTCCAGCTCTGCCTCTACCATAGAGTTAGTCGGGTTCAGGAGTTACTCAACGTGCTCCTTCCACCGTCCGATTACATCCCCAGTTGAGGTCAGCAGTGTCCCATTCTTGCTGTACACAGCTTGGATGGTTCCTCGCTTTCCATTCCTGAGGTGAGTTATTCCAGAAGCGCTTTGGTGCCGACATAAAGTCCTTCTCTATGGCTTCTCCAAACTCTTCCCACACCCGCTGCTTCGGCTCTGCCACGGCTATGGTACCTAAGACCTTTAGACCACAACTCCCAGCCTCAGCTTCAGCAATGGAGGTTTTGAACATCGACCAATCTGGTTCAATGCCCCCAACCTACACAGGGATGTCAGAGAAGCTCTGCCGGAGGTGAGAGTTGAAGGTCTCTCGAACAGGGGCCTCCTCCAGATGTTACCAGTTCACCTGCACTATACATTTGGGCTTACCAGGTCTGTCCAGAGGCTTCCCCGGCCAGCCGACCCAACTCAACACCAGATGGGGATCAGTTGACAGCTCTGCCCCTCTCTTCACCCGAGTGTCCAATACATGCGGCCTCAGATCAGATGATACGAAAACAAAATCGATCATCGACCTTCAGCCTAGGGTGCTCCGGTACCATGTACACTTATGAGAATCCTTATGCATGAACATGTTGTTCATTATGGACAATCCATGACTAGCACAGAAGTCCAATAACAAACCACCGCTCGGGTTTAGATCAGGGAGGCCGTTTCTCCCAATCACGCCCCTCCAAGTGTCCCCATTGTTGCCCAAGTGTCTGTTGAAGTCTCCCTCTCTATCCCTGGGTGTTGAGGGGCTGTCATGGATGGCACGTCTTTTCAACATTGTGTGGAAGTCCGGGACAGTACCAAAGGAGTGGTAGACCGGGGTGGTGGTTCTCCTGTTCAAAAAGGTGGACCAGAGGGTGTGTGCCAATTAAAGAGGCATCACATTACTCAGCCTCCCGGGTAAAGGCTACTCCTAGGTGCTGGAAAATAGTGTCCGACCAATAGTCGAACATCAGATTGAAGAGGAATATGTGAATTCTGTCAAGCTGTTTACTCTTGCAAGGATCCTGGAGGGCCTGGCATGGGAGTATGCCTACTTCATGTGTTTTGTGGATTTGGAGAAGGCTTATGACCGGGTTCCCTGGTAGCTTTTGTGTGAGGTACTGCGGGATTATGGGATGAGGGGGTCACTACTCAGGGCCATCCAATCTCTGTATGCCCAAAGCGAGAGCTGTGTCCTGGTTCTCGGCAGTAAGTCGGACTCGTTCTCTGTGGGGGTTGGCCTCTGCCAGGGCTGTGCCTTTTGTGATATTCATGGTCAGGATCTCGAAGCGTAGTCATGGAGGGGAGGGGTTGCAGTTTGGTATTCTGTGGATTGCATCGCTACTTTTCTCAGACTATGTGGTCCTGATGGCATCATCGATCTGTGACCGTCAGCACCTCTAAATCTGAGGGCATGGTTCTCAAAAGGAAACTGGTGGATGTATACTCTGAGTAGGGAGTCCTTACCCGAAGTGAAGGACTTCAAGTATTTCTGGGTCTTATTCACGAGTGAGGGGACAATGGAGCATGAGATGGGCCGGAGAATCAGAGTAGCAGGAGCGGTATTGCGCTCGCTTTACCGCACCATTGTGACAAAAAGAGAGCTGAGCCAGAAGGCAAAGCATGTCTAGCTGGTAGGAGACCACGGGGCAGACCGAGGAATAGGTGGAGGGATTATATATCCACGCTGGCATGGGAACGCCTTGCAATCCCCCAGTCAGAGCTGGTTAATGTGGCCAGGGAAAGGGAAGTTTGGGGCCCCCTACTGGAGCTGCTACCTCCTTGACCAGACTTCATATAAGATGGAAGGATGGGTGCTAAATTTGACTAGAACCATAATGGTTCTATTTTTCTTTAATGGATTGACATAATTGCAAGAGCGAATACTCTGTTAAAGACTTTCCTCTTCATACACTCTCCATCACCGCGCCACCTTAAAACGTGTCAATTACAAGGCCTGATTACCGACTGGGCATGTCAGGCCTCTGGACTCAGGACTCCGCGAGGGGCCCAACATTTACCACATCCATGTTCAATACATTTTGCAACATCAAGGTCAAGGTAACCTTTATTATCCCCTAGAGGCAATTTGTTGTGCAGCTAGCAGAAATAAACATTCAAACACACACCAATATTCACACAAACAATACATACTAAAAGCATGGAATTACAGTGTTATATAAAATGTCAATAGCAGCAGGGACAAATTAATTATTACATCTATTTGTCCTGCATCTTGGCAGAATATATCTGCGACCAGATGGAAGCAACCTGAACTCACTGAACAGGGGGTGACTAGGATCAGCAAGGATTGACTGGGCCTTCTTTGTGGCTCTGCCTTTTTACAATTGGGGGAGAGGTCCATTGGATTTATACTTACAATTTTACTGCACATTTTAACAATTCCTACTGACCTATTCCTGTTTTTCACGGTAAGTGACCTAAACAAGACAATAAAAGAGAAGGTTAAAACATACTCAATAAAACAAGAATAAAACATCCTCATAAAAGTGGGGTCAACATTAAAACTGCTTCCGATAAAAGTACATGCGCTGATGGGCTTTTGCACACACATCGATATTCGGTCCAAAGGTTAACTTGTCGTCAATTATTGTCCGCAGATACTGTTGGACAACTTCAACAGCCTGTTCGTTAATAAAAGATGGAAGAATAGTGGAGCCTTCTTCCTAAAATCAATTATCATCTCTTGGACACATGTATGTCCAAAAAGGAGCATTTGCACCAGCCAAAAAAATCATACACAACTGGACCATGGTTAGTTTCATAATTACTGAGCAGGGACACAATGACGGAATCATCTGCAAACTTGATGATATGTCTGCCCTCATAATGACACTGACACATTGCCTCACTCAACAAAACACTCCCCCAATGTAATGACAACAGACTTTTGCACATTATTATTCAAGATTGTCACTGCTGTTGCTATTGACGTGTACTGTTAATGTTCAGGTCTGTGTATCACTCATGTGTTGTTGTCGAGGTAATTGTTGTTACTTAATGTTGTCATTGTTTACATGTGGGTCTGTACAGGTCTGTGGAAATGATGAAGGTTGTAAATTCCCTTTCGGAATGTTTGTATTAGTCCTTAGTTCCTTTTAAATATAAGTGCCCTGCTGTTAATCTGATTAGGAAGAGAAGACCCAGAGAGAGGTGAGAATCAGCTCTTCAGGTCTGGCTCCTGTTAAGTTTTACACATTTTACAACGTAAAAGGTGGTAGGTCCTCTCGATGTCAGGGACAAGCTGTCACGACCATGGCTGTGCCCGTGTTTATTCCCTAGTGTCTCCTGTGTTCCCTCTCCCCAGGGTTTCCAGCACCTCCCTGTTTGTTTCTCTCTTGTTGTCTATAAGTGAGCGTGTTGGCATAGGTGTTGCTTCCTCCTGCTCTCCTGGTTTTCTGATCACTTACAGTCAATCTTCTAATCAGCCTACACACCTGCCATCAAGCTCATCAGCCACAGTATTTATACCCCGGTCATTCACCCACTTGTCGCCAGTTCGTCGCTTCAATTTATGTGGTAGTTCACAGTCTAGCTTATCCTGTTTGCTCCATGTTGAAAGTTATACGCTCTCGTTCTCATAGTGATTTTCCCTGTGTCGTAGGATTACAACCCTGCCTTCTCTCTGCCAGCAGTTCTGTCTGCCAGCTCCAGCTTTCCTGCCTCTCTACCCCTTCATCAAAACTGCTCTCCAGCCTGCCACCGGTCCTCACCCTCCATTCAGTCAGGACAGACCCACCCACCTTCATCTAGCCACCCTGCCTCTCTTCGGATTCTGGACATTATCTCCCACTTCCACCTGCCTATTCCTGCAATAAACCTCCAAATCATTGTACTCCATTCCCAGTGTCTGTGTCCTGCATTTGGGTCCGCCCTTTCCTGAAATGTAACACAAGCTCGTATCAGATGAACAGAATCCTATGATGAATTACATTGTGGTACCTTTGGTCAAATTCCATATGCAGCAGAGGTCTGATCTTGCTACAAGCGCTTTGTTGAGCGCATTTGTGTAGGCTTAAAATATGCTTTAGAAAAACTGCTCCTTGTCCTTCAAATCCAACTACCCACCTCAGGGGCTCGGTGTGATGGTGACAAGGTCATTGCTCCGCTCCGCCAGGCCTACAGAAGAAACATGATCTGAAGCTTGAGGATTAGTGGATACGTTGTTTAACAATGACTCAACCATTGCAACCATTTCCGGATTCAGTCAAGGCCCATACCTTTTAGCTCACCGTGATGGTATAATTGTGATAGTGATGTTGTAGTAAGTCATATTATTCTCCACTTTGTAGTCTAAGCTCCTCCGTAGGCGAGGAGGGTTTAATGAACTGGATGGGCTTCTTAACCTGCCTCATAATGCATACTGGAAAGGATTGGAAATTGGGAAAACACCCTTAATCTTAGGGTTGGGGTTAGATATAGGATCAGGTTATGATCAGGGTTACGGTTACATAGTCTGTAGCGATGCACCAAATAGGCAAGACACTTTGTTGAACATGTACTTTTTGTCACCTGATAGTTGAATATCAACATTCTATCAAAATAAAGTGTTACTGGAGTAAATTGCTGGGGATGGGATGGTCAAAAGAAATGGCTACATTTGTGACTGATATTAGCTAACGTTACGTAGCCTCGTTCCTCAGATGAAACAGCCTCAGGTCTTCTACAAAATGGCATCAGACAAAACTGACTTGTTCCTCAGTCAAACGGCATTAAGTATCAATAGTAATCTTTTTTTTAATATTCTGAGTCCGTTTTGTCTGATGCCGTCTGGTAGGAGACCTGAATCCATTTCGTCTGAGGAACGAAGCCATTGGGCGTCAAGTCTCAAACTTCCAAAATAAATCTCACGTAATCCATCCTGGCAAAGTACTTCTGACGTAGGTGTTGACTTCTGCCCTACTGCCCCTGATTACATCATCACAACAGCAACCCTTATCACATTGGACGATGTACCATGTGAGTATTAAACCTCTGCTTCTTTAGTTTGTCTGTATAGATGCACAAACAGCAAGTTGGAGGTCAAGCAAGTTGCTGTTGTCTTACTTGTGATAAGAGATTTAATTGTTGTGGACATATTGAGGCAAAGATGGGTGATCCCTCATCTTGTCCTCCTTACTTAATGGACAGTTTGAATTTATGGGCAGGACGGGACCCCCATAACATAGTAAATCCAAACCTGGGGGTCCCATCTATATGTTCTCAGAAAAAACATGCATTTCTGAGTGAAAACTGCATATATTGTTATTTTTCAAATATCCCAGTTTTGTGAATGCATCATAAATGCTTGAATTGCACAAGTTGCACATATCTGTGCTACACACTTTTCAGATCTCCACGTGTTTGCCAAAAACATAAGGTTTAAAGCTGGGGTAGGCAATTTTTGTTAGAATTATATTGATAATATTTGGTAAAATTCTCTTTACATCCCAACTGTAATGAATCAATCTAATTCTCTGATGAAAAAAGATTGACTATCCCTGTAATCAGCCACTCCAAAATCTCGAGGGCACCTGAATATTAACAACCAATCAGGACAGTTCTCAGCAAGGCGCTCATAGCTCAATCTAGTCCTTACCACCATGCAAACTGCAGAGAGAAAACAAATATATCCACAGAAGAGATGACTTGCAGCCATAATCTAAATTTTATACTGGGACTAGAATAAACTTGCTGTGTAAGGAAGTTAGTTATTTTCCCCACAGCACAAGACATGTTCATCAGGAAGGAGACACATTCAGGTCAGTCAGTCAACCGGTGTTAGTTTGCTATAGCTTTGCAACTCTGGTAGCTAATCCGTGTGACAATTTTTTTTTCTTGCCAGCAAATATTTCAGTAACAACTAGACTGAGCTAGCAGAGCTGTGTTTTGTGTAAAGGGTTTGGAATTTATCAAGTTTGCCTGAGATGGCGCTCTCTCTCCAGTGAACTTTACTCAACCAATGTTTCCATCACAATGTGTGTTTGTACCTGCAATGACTAAACTGTGTTGATGTTTTAGTAATGACTAGATTGAGCAAGCAGAGCTGTGTTTTGCATTTTGTTGTTGTTGAATGTATCAAGTTTGTAATGTTTTTATTGAATCCAGACCAGACTAATGCTCTTTTATCTGGTTGCACCATGACCACAATATAATCTCGACAACTATTCAGAACTGCTGCTAAAATTCTGCCTGAAACATGCACATCATTCACTCACTCTTGGCTAGAGTTTCTGCATGTTCTCTCTACCTCACTATGCCCTATGTAACTCATGTCCTTGTCTACAACCTTCCCAAATGTATGCATTTCACATTAGAGTTCTCAACAGGCCTAACATTTCAAACCTGAACCAAACCCGGAAAAAGTCGGTTATTACCATAAAACGCAATGCAAATTACGTAGGCGGCTGCTCAAATCACATTGAGAGAGAGAGAGAGTCCCCCGCCTCTGTGTTACTATATCTCATTGGTCAAAAGCATTCTCTAAGGGTGTGGTAACCTACATTTGCCGTATAGTTACAGCAAACGGGAGATGTTGGATGAATAAAATAAATAGCTACATTTTAACAAGTAGTGGAAATCTTGACAATTGATTAGCCTACTGAGTGTCTAGCCCTTCCATCCTTATAATGACCTTTGACCACGTGGTTGCAACTCTTCTATCTCCTGGCTCTCCACCACAGTAAGGACCGCAGAGTCACTTCCGAGTTTCAAAGACTGAAAACCCACCCTTTGGATTTCCCCAGTAAAATAGTACTGCTTTATACATTTCCTTGTTCTTAGCACTGCTTTGTTGTCCATGGCACTTCTTTTATACAATGTACTGTACTTGCAATGGTGAGATATATAAATTGTACTTGTTCTACTGCACTTTTTGTAAACTACTCAGGATTAGAGTATCCATTGAATGCCTAAAATATAGAATATCATGTAATTATTTTTAAGAATGATATACATTTATATTGGTCAAATCATAACAAGCAAAGGTTTTACTATGAATCCATCGTACTATGCCGTTCAGACTCCAGCATAGTCAACTGAAACCAGTGTGTATTAATTAAGGGAAGGTTAATTGTTACTTCTAGACTAGATACACTTCTAGACCAGTGGTTCCCAGTGAGTACCCTTTGTCCTGCAAGTTTTTGTTCCAGCTCTACTCTTGCACACCTGATCCAATTAAGGTCCACACCAGTGGCAAGTGGCCATAATAAACTATAAATGCGGCACATGTCCAAGGCATTTGAAAATGATGAGCATTTACATATAAATGTTTTTTACATTTCAATGTATTATTAAATTATAATTAACATAAGCATCATTTACATTTAAATGTTTGTTTCTTACTGTCCAATTATTTTATTTTCAAACTGCAATACTGCAGTGCGGTGGGAACACAATAACAAACTGCTTACTTTGCGCATGCGCTCTTTGTCATTTCCAGTTGTATTCATATACAATAGTAATGCGTGTATCCTCTGACCGTGAGAATGGTGGGCAGAAAAGCTGTCTGTGAACCAGCTTGTCTTGGAAACACACAAACAAGCGCAACACTGCCACCAGGTAGCTGATTGGCACTTTCCTTGCCTGGTTAGCTCATCGACACACACTAACCTGTAAAATATGACATATGAGGACTTTTGAAGAAAAAAGGGAATATCATTGCAAAAGGACATCTTGGAGTATTGTGTGAGTGAAATGATGACAACAGCAGAAATTACAAAGACAGTGAGAAGAGTTTGACCATGTTTTTGCACAGGTAGAGGAACAGGAGAACCCAGCAAAGTGGAAGAGAGGAGAGGCTGACAAAAAGGCTGCTTATCAAAATCTTTATTTAAAAGTGTTAGACACTAATGATTTGCAAATGCAGAAAAAATCCAACAGCTTCTATGACAAAGTCATCGCATAATTTACAAAGAAGTATCAGAGGATGAACTTTGTATACAGACTGGTTGGGAAGTGTGTAAATTATTGATGCTACGGTCCGTCTTGGACCGCCTAGGCCTCTGGTCTGCTGTGGCCTGTCTGTTTGTTATGTGGTACCGCTGTGATCACGTTGTTAGTGTAGTGTGTATGTGTGTGTGTGTGGGTGTGTCTGCTCAACAGATCAGCATTAAGGCCTTAATAGGAGCAAGTGTGCAAGAGTAGAGCTGGGACAAAAACTTGCAGGACAGGGGGTACTTGAGGACTGGTTTAGGAACCAATGTTCTAGACCAGGGGTCTCAAACTCAACTTACATGGGGGCCGCTGGAGGTACAGTCTGGGTGAGGCTGGGCCGCATCAAGAATTCCACCAAAAAAGGATTTCAAGTATTCCAAAAAAGGTACAACTGATTCAATCTTCTCAATCTTTACTAATAACAAGTCAGAACATGCAGAACATGAACGGTTCTTCAGAACATAGGCTTCTCTTACTTCATCCTACTCCTTGCTGCCAGATACTTGGCAGCGCTTCCTCTCACACAGCTGAGCCACATTTGGCTTGAGGGAGGAAGCAACTGAGACCCTCAGTATGGCTTTAAGATGCTCATCTTTAAGTTTGGACCTGAACTTTGACTTATTAAAGTTAATTGTGGAGAAGAGCTTTTCACACAGATAGGTGCTGCCAAAAAGGCACATGATCCGCTTGAACATCCTGGAAAGCTCAGGGAAGGTGGGGGGCAATTATCTAAAACATTGTCCAAGCTTTTCTGTTTTTCCACTCACCTCCCTA
>OMOT01077356.1:0-18499 GCA_900312575.1 Acanthochaenus luetkenii
AGAGGAAGATGAAACCCGAGCACAAGTACATCACCTACATGACGGAGGCGTACGAGGAGGCGTCCGGTTTGTACGGGGAGAGCCTGTACAGCACCGTTCGCCTGCTGAGGCCTCGGGATGAATGTCTCGCACACAGCAGAGGTGAGCGGGTCACGTCAGATGACTTTACATATCAAACGCCACCCAGAAGACGCTGGTGTCGTGGAAAGATCGGCACCGTCAGGATTCACCCACTCTGCCCTACAAAGCCAAAGGGCACTCACTTTTTACTAGTTTGGTCAAAATGACATTTGTGAGCATTATGAAAGAGGATAAATACTTCCATCTTACTAGGTAAAAAAATAGTCAACGGTCTTAAGTCATTTGTCTAGGCAGGGACAAAACATGTCTTACTATTTTTGTGTGGGCTTCAGTAGGAGCAGCTACTGCCTTTTGGCTTTGTTGGGCAGTTCTGACTGGTGTGGGGTATTGGGCAGATATACCAGGCCGAAATGTAGTGTCTGTATCAGAGACTTGCTCCAGTGCAAGTCCATGTAAGAAATCCCCCATGCCATTTTCACACAGACAAATGTTTGATCTACTGTATCTTGCAGAAAATGTGAGTAAGTCTAAGCCATTTTTATCCAATGGATGTAAACTGATGTCCACTGTTAAGTAAAAGTAACGATTTAGAATCATCAGTGAGAATATCGGTGACCTATATGTACCAAACAAAAATTCTAATTTGGCCATTTATATATAATTAGAAAAAGAGCGGCATATGTTGATTCTGGCCGATTGCGATGCAGTGTCATGAGTTAGGACACGTCTTTCATGAGACTGACATACGACGAGTGACATAGTTGCCCTGTGTTGTGTCTCGCTTTTCCCCCCTCAGAGTTTTTTACGCAAGATCTTTCCTACAACCTCGATCAAGTGAGAAACGACGAGCGGCTTCTGAAGGCTGTCCTGCTGTACTCTTTTGACCGAGACCGTGCGGCGTCTATCACTTCAGTGTGCTACCTGAATGTCAAGGAGCAGGAGTACTCGAACCAATGTCAGCTGTGTCCTGGGGCCCACCACACGGTCAACTTCACCGTGAACGCAGACGGGAGAGGCAGGGGGAACTGGTTGGAGGTTGACGTCACCTCTTTTCTCCGGCCCCTCTTGACGTTCCACAAGAAGAATATACACCTGCTCATCAACGTGACCTGCCCAGAGGACCGAAGGGCCGGGGCCGACGGGCGTAAAAAAGGCCTGTTGGAGCTCACCCTGAGGTCTCCACCTCTGCTTCTGTATCTCAACGACACCGGCAAACTGTCCCACCGAAGGTCACTGGTCGCTGCCAAAGTGGGTCAAAGGCCAGCTGCTGCGGCGAACGCATTTCACGAGCAGAAGGATTTCAAAGAGGAACGGAGGATTGGGCGCAAGAGGAGACGGAGGAGGGAGTCTCCGAAGGGCAAAAGAGGCGATCAAACCTCTGATATCCGCCTACCCGACCTTCTCCCAATCTCTGAATTCCCAACAAGTGACTGTGCCTTGTACGATTTCAGGGTGAGATTCAGCCAGCTCAAACTGGATCACTGGATCGTTTTCCCCCACAAATACAACCCCAGATACTGCAGAGGCGTATGCCCGAGGACCATGGGCTTCATCTATGGTTCACCTGTCCACACCATGGTGCAAAACATCATATATGAAAAGCTTGACTCCTCTGTGCCCAGGCCCTCGTGTGTTCCCTCCCATTATAGCCCCCTAAGTGTTATGATCTTTGAAGAGGATGGGTCCTACGTCTACAAGGAGTTTGAAGACATGGTTGCCACCAGGTGCACATGTCGCTAAGCCAGCTACTGCCGTATGGTGTAATTTTGTTTTACAACCTGAATAGAACATCACCACAAACCGGACGGACTCACTTTATTTCTCACAATGTCATTATTCCAGCATTTGAAGTATCAGATATTCTGACCAGGCTCAGTGATTGCACGCATTATAAAACCACATGCATGAAATGAGATTGATCTAGAGCAGGTGTTTACTTAATCAAGTGTGCTGTGTGTTTACTTAATCAAAAAAGTATTTTATCCTGATGAAAAATATAGAAATGTGGCATCTATTTCCGTTTTGTTTAAGACGTGATAGGAAAGGGTGTGAATACATCTTATCCTTACTGTGGCTGTTTGCTAAATGGCATTGAATCTGACGCAGTTGAAGAAAATGTATGATTTGTTTTTTGTTAACTTATTTTGGGTGGGTGGTCTGTCTTTATTATTATTTAATTTAACACAATTGGCCAGTTTTAAGTAACCCTGTTCTGGACGAAAAAGCAGTCACATACTCTTATCAAACCTTTTACATTTCATTTTATTCCTGGGGATTACAGACAGTTGTCTTATGGGCAGCTGTCTTCATAATGTCCAGAATGAAAGTTGTCCAAGTAAGGACAAGTCAAGGTTTCAGTGTGTATTTATTACTTCTGGTTATCGAGTGACTGCATACTTGTGAATTTGTACTGGTGAATGTGACTAAATGCTTGTCATGTCTATTTATGCAAATTGAATGAATGTATTGTATGTCCTTGTTCATTCTAATGTATATTCACAAAGAATGAGAATATTTAAACATGTTCTTTGGAAAATAGAAAATTTAAAAAAAATTAACACGCACATATTTGGTGTCTTCGTCTGCATCAGCCGCCCCAAAATGCTAATGCCACTACAGCCTGTGGTTGAGTAGAAAATGTTGGAGCGCTCTTGAGCATTCATGATGCATTGGAGTAGTGTTTGCTCTATCCTGTGGATATACAGTCCATGTGTTCCCAAAGCTTATCATGGCAAGACCCACCACATTACAGGCTCCAATTTGATGAGATTTTGTGTGAGAAGAGTATTACATGATTTGCTACAGACTGCTTATATTCTAGGTGGGGAGAGTGAAACCTCGGTACATAAGTAATTTCTGTAATGGCACCTCACGGTCCTAAGTTAAAATGAAACCACCCTTAATTTTGCTAGTGGAGACCTTGGAACCCCCACAAAGGACCACGCTTTGAGAATTTTTATACAGTTGATGGTAAAAAAAAGTTTGGCTACTGGTTGCCTGGTGTTTCTGTCTGTGATGGCGTGTCAGAGATGCAACTTGAACCAACCGTGTATACCGGAACTTACAATTCAAAACATGAATACCAAGATTTTACTGCAGGGATCAGCAGCAGAGGCCATATCTACTCATCTTTTTGAGCTAAGAGAAACGTAGCTAGCAGGTAGGGTTTAGTCCCCTCGTGTGTCTAGCCCACACTCTATTCCACTAGGTGGCGGTAATGCACCTTAACATTGGTTGTCAACCGCCAGTAAAAAAATAAAGTAAGACCGGAACTTTGGACAAACACTTCCGTTGGACATTGACCAATCCGAATAGAGGACCGGGCACCATTAGGAAAGAGCGTTGAAAAGCAGTACGGTAAGGCTCAATGTCACGAATATAACATTGTAGTTTTGCTTTCAGTAACAAATATGAGCGGATGAGTGTTCTTTAATGTGTTAGGAGTTACGTTGGCTAGGCCGCTTTCGGTCAAACGGTCAAGTTAACATGAAAGTCGACCAAAATGGCTCAAGGTCCCCTGTTTATAAGCTATCTAGCTAGCCTACGATGTAGCAATACATAGCTAAACTTGCTTGCTAACTCACGGCTAAGCAAGCGCCCCGTCCTCTACCCTTAGCTTACCTAGGAACACTAATGGATAACATTGTCAGCTGTGTTTGCGTTGCAATATTTGGTTGATAAGCGGTTGACATGTTACGCAATTTAGTACCACATGGAGTCCTAGCTCATTAAATCCAGCCATGTTAGAGGGAGCTTAAGTTCGATGGATCATATATATTTTAAACAATCTTGGTTTCATCTTTCACTCACCAACTAACATTCACAATCTGTCAATAAAACAAAATAGTAATTGCCAGATTCACTTCTGGCTCTTGTTTCTCAATAGATTCATTTTTCAAGGTAGAAAGTTCAAACCAATTTGACCAATTAACTCATTGGCATACACTCGCAACCAAGCTATCATACTTGCTGAAATATGATCAAACAATGGAAAAAATTGAACATTATCAATCGGTGTAAACCAGAGCATTCATACTCAAGAGCCTCAGCACGTGTATTCGCTATTTCAATGCTGGTACTATTATCTGTTAGTTGGCCAGATCCTAATGTAAACAACTATATGAAACCAGACTATGCTAATGCTAAACTGTTTAACCAAACAAATTCACCCCAAATTTGTATTATAAATTACCACTGCAAGTCAGTAAATTGCATTTGTAATCAAACATAAAATGCACAAGACTTCAAGAAAATCCCAAGCCATATGGATCTAACATTTAAACACTACATATGACTTCATGGTTTGGAAAACAAGTGGTTACCATTCAACATTAAAGCCATAGTGTAGCATAAATGTTAACTGACACTGTATATAATTTCATCATGAGCTGTTGCGCTGATTAACCTCTTTTCACCCAAGTTACTACTTGAGTCATTGGCTACACGTTCTGCTTGTTTCCATCATAGTTCCGTCACAACTGTTTGGCTTTTGTTGTTTTGTTATTTACCCTTTTAAATTTCTGATTGTCATTTCAGATTAGCTCTCTTGCGAACATGGGCCGCCACTTCGGAGATTTGGCCAAGATCAGGCATGTCATTACATACAGTCTGTCCCCTTTTGAGCAGAGGGCTTTCCCCAACTACTTCTCCAAGGGAATCCCCAATGTGTGGAGACGGTTTACATCCTCCTTCTTCAAAGTTGGACCCCGTGAGTTCACATTTGCGTATTGTGTACATTTTGAGCTGAGCTTGAAATATATTTACAAAATTTACTCTTATGGGTAGATTTAACAGGATTGACAGAAGTTAAACAGTCTAATCCAATAAATATTGTAGGATTACAATAAAGGCATATAAATGATGATGCTCAAAATTATATAGGTTAACATAACTATAATAAGATAAAATGTTAACAAATACATTATTTGTCCTAAACTTTAAAAAACTAAACGGTTTCTCTAATGGAAAAGTTAGAATTGAAATGTAGTCTCAGTTTGACTACACAAACACAGTTTGAGATCAACGTACAGTATGTAATAATTACTGCCTGTATTGCATGTTATGCAGTGGAAGCATTTTATCAACTTTCTGGATTCATGAGCATGTGACTGAATTCCTAGAAGCACAAGTGTAACTGCTTGTTTGACTTGAGATGCTTTTGCTAGCAGTTTATTGTTGAAACAAGACATAAGATGGGAGCATGGTTATTCTGAAATGACAGGTTAATTTTAAGTTTAAATCCAGTCTCTGGATATATCTACTCTATTTGCAATAGAAGTGTATGCATACGGTTAGGGTCCGAAATGATCAAGCGCCAAATGCGGGTAGATTTTTCATTTGGCTTGTATGTTTCAGAACCCACCGACACTTTGGCGGGTGGTGAAACTAAATTAATGTTTCAATACTAATTGTGTGTGTTGATTATAAATGAATACAGCCCTTTATATACATTCACAAGTGAATTCCAATATTCAGAGACGCAAGCCTGTGCGGAAAAAGTAGACCAGCGTTTATATTTAGCAGAGGAGAGGAGAGCCGCCCGGGTTATTATTTTTCTGTACTGTTACCTCCTCCAGATCTGGCTAGAGTGGTAACATCTAACGGTTATTTTCTGGATATCAGGAGTCAAAACACGTCTCTCTCTCTCTTGGCAGGACATGTATTACTTCTGTAGTTCCGTAGACAGTAGTGCAAAGAACACCAATAGTATAAGGAAAGTGTAAAGCATGGTACATTTCACTGGGCTGTCTGGCTTCATTAGCTCTACCGACTGCGACCGCTAAACACAAACTTTCTCTGCATGTAGAAAAACACATGGGAAAACATGGCTGCGCTCACTACCCAGAATGAAACGACTCTTAAAGCAACAGGCACACTTTGCACTGTCCTATACTCTATTATCAATACAAATCTTTTTCACTTACAAACTGCTCTGACCACTGTTTTTATTCACTACTATAAAATATGGCTAATGCCACACACAGGAAAGAAAAAGGGAAATATGTTAAGATGCAGGATCTTTGTCAGGTGCTAATTTTTTTTAATACTGTTTATTTTCCAGCGATGATTCTCATGTACCTGACATACACCTGGGGCAACCATGTCCATCAACAAAACAAGAGGAAGAATCTTGCTGACTACGAGAATGATGAATGAACCCTTACCCTTCTGATTGTTGCCCTCTGCTGTTTATTGCAACTGTGTATGTTTCACCAATAAAGATATCAAAATATTTATCTGAAGTTAGTTTTGATTGAAATCATTTCAACCGTCTTTTTAAAGAGAAGCTGTCTAGGTTTTGTTATGTTAAGCGTTCGTTATGTAATTTTAGGTGTCACATTTTATATTTTTACTGATTTATTACATGGATTAAATCTACATTGATATTGATAGTTCTATGCAACTCATGTAATGTTGACCGTTTCGATATGTATCCACATCATTTATTTGTGAAGCACAGTTACAACAAAGTGTCACGAGGCGTCTGACAAACAAAACTAGAAGTTAGTGCTTTTAAATTAACACATTCGGGGCACTCGGTAAAGCGTTTATACCTCTTTGTCCTACCGCACAACATTTTATTAATTGGTCCACCAAATCCGTCCCTAACTTTTGGAGATATATTGCGTACAGACAAACAAATTGGGGCGAAAACATAACCTCCCACCACGAATAATAATATTTCACTAGCAGTTGTACGCATTTGTTCCGCAACTTATCATTAATGTCCGGGGCCTTTATTTTGAAACCAGCTGGCCGGAAGTCGCAGGAGCACAAGCTAGTTCCTGAAAGCTCCCTGTCTGTCTTTCACGCGTCAACCGGCTTGCTGATACGCCGCTGTTTACACCGCTTCATGGAACAAGGGTGGGATAGTGTGTATGAGTTAAAACGGAACGTGTAGCTGCTGTCACCTTTCGCACTTAACAGTCTTTTTGCACTTCGTTGTAATTACTGCACACTTAGTTCTACACTTCGTGACGATGTCTGTTGTCGGATTTGACGTCGGGTTTATGAACTGCTATGTAGCGGTAGCGAGAGCCGGAGGGATTGAAACGGTCGCCAATGAATACAGCGACCGATGTACACCGTAAGTGGGAATGGTCACCTTATTTTCTGTGGTTTGTGTGTTTTATTATTTGCCTTCTTATCAGTCACATAATGTGAATGGTGCAATTTGTGGCCTTCATAACAAAGAGTGAAGCTAACGCTTGCAAGCTAGCTATTGGTTAGCATGCTAACTGGTAGAAACGGCACGTGAATCGCTCTTGCTAATGCTAGCTGAAGCCTTTGTGAGTTGAGAGACAAACCGGTGCCACTTCACCTGACGAAATGTGTCCTCGGTGTCTTCCTCTACATGAAGCTCTATGAGATAAGATCTAGTAAAGTCTCGTATCTCCCCACTCAAGGGGTTCCATTTTCACGTCAGGCGTAAATGGACGCATGGTGGGAGGAGGCCGGACCCTGTCAAAATGGACTAATGCACTCCCACTGTACCTAATTATATTTGTGTTGCTATATATATATATATTCCCTTGTTGTTTGGGTGTCAGAGATCAAATGTGTCCTCTGTTTTAGAGCGTGTGTTTCTTTTGGACCACGGAATCGATCGATCGGTGCAGCGGCAAAAAGCCAGGTATGTTTTCATGGTTAGTGGTGTAACGCAGGCTGCATCCCCATCCAAAATAATTAACCGTACCAAATGAGGACCAGTGTTGTCTTAGCGCCACCAATGTGAGCATGGACACAGCGCAAATCAAATTCAGTGTTACACATTCAACCAGTATGCACCATTTACACAAAGTGTTACGTTCTTTCAAACCATGGATGTACAGTTAGATGAGATGTATATGATAGAGAATGGGTTTGTATTGTTTTCTGCTCTCTGTAAAACAGGTTGTCACAAACTGCAAGAACACAGTCCAAGGGTTCAAGAGATTTCATGGCAGGGCATTCTCAGATCCATTTGTCCAGAGCCAAAAATCCAGCTTGGTTTACGATCTTGCACAAATGCCTACAGGGACAACGGGCATCAAGGTAAGAGATTAATGTGAAATGATCATATTTCAAAAAAAGTACAATTAAATGACCACTTGTCTATAGGCAGTGCTAGTTAGTTACAGCCAAAACACCGCATATATGTGACGTCCATGGGGAAATTGAATATCCATTCCTGTATATAATCCTGTGTGCTGTGGCAGATCACTGACTTCCTTGTAAGTTATCTGTTGAGCTCTAACTCTTAGTGATAGTCTTAGTCTATCATACCAGTGTATTATTAATAATTTGGGCAGCTGGCCAATGTAAATTAACAACCTGCCAAGTAAAAATTGTTGGATTAATGATGCATGAAGCTGTCAATTCATTGGTGAACTACAATGACAATGATTCAGCGCATCGGTGCTCCTTTGAATCTGCCGACACAAACGGAATAGAGGAAGTTTAGATAATCGAATGGAAGTGTAATAGTCAGCTAATGATGAAATAGATTAAGATACTTTAGTGGCTGAACAAATTTGTTAGTGAGCTTGCTAAATGAAACGTCAATAACAACTTCTCGACAAAAGTAAACACTGCATACTGACATTTTTGATGGTCATATATATTTCAGTACACCTTACTACCAAGGAATTTAGATAGATTGTTCTATCAGCTCATCACTTCAGTCACCGAACTTCAATCCAATTATGAATGGATTAAGTTAAGTCTCCCAGAACAATGTAATGATCTTGTCTGATAATTTTACTGTTACTGAAGGTTATGTACATGGAAGAGGAGAAGGTGTTCAGCATTGAGCAGGTCACTGCCATGCTGCTGACCAAGCTGAAAGAGACAGCGGAGGCAGCAATGAAGAAGCCCGTGGCTGACTGTGTGGTGTCTGTAAGTATTACATAGTACTGTGCAATTGTTGATGCTATTTTTGTACGTGATATGTGGAGGGCAAAATAATCATATGTAGTCCTATTGACTGCCCGTAAAACCTTGAGTTTCTGTAGAAAAAGAGAATAATATATTTCAAGAGCTTTGCTATTATGACCAGGTTCCCTGCTTCTACACTGATGCTGAGAGGAGATCAGTAGTAGATGCAGCACAGATCGCTGGACTCAACTGCCTTAGGCTCATGAATGAAACAACTGCAGGTATGTAGTAAGTTTTGAATAAGGACATGTATGTCATTGATTGTTGTATTGATCATGACATGATGGAAGTCAAACCCAGTTGAGTAGTGATATGCACACTCCCGCATTGATTCCAATACTTGTTTACTCGATGAATAATTTAATTCCTTACAGTGGCGTTGGCGTATGGGATCTACAAACAGGACCTTCCCGCTCCTGAGGAGAAGGCCAGGACTGTGGTGTTTGTGGACCTGGGCCATTCTGGATACCAGACCTCAGTGTGTGCCTTCAATAAGGGCAAACTCAAGGTGTGTAGAAGTGGAGAAAGCTAACAACGTAGATACTTTATCTGCTTATCAAAACTGAAGGCTTTGTTTCACCCCTTCAACTATCCCCTGCTGCCCTCCCCGCCTCTCAGATCCTTGCTACAGCCTGTGACCCAGAGTTGGGAGGGAAGGACTTTGACACGGTACTGGTCACGTATTTCTGTAATGAGTTTGCCAAGAAGTACAAGCTTGATGTCTGGTCCAAGCCCAGGGCTCTGGTCAGGCTCTATCAGGAGTGTGAAAAACTGAAAAAACTGATGAGTGCCAACTCCTCTGACCTGCCGCTGAACATTGAGTGCTTCATGAACGACATTGATGTCTCTGGGAAACTGAACAGGTTGGCCAGCAAGAAATAATTAGTTGTTTTTGTACTCATGACTTGTATCTGTAGTGCTTCTTTTAAAATATTGATCGGAGTAGATGTTTCTCGAAAGTTTAAAGCAATGTATTTCTTTATTTTCTTTCAGGGTTGACTTTGAAGATATGTGCGTTGATATGTTGACCAGAGTAGAGGCCCAACTGTACAAGCTGATGGAACATACCAGTAAGTATTAATGCCCCCTAATTGTTATTTTACTTTACTTCTGTCGTCTTAAAAAAACCAATGTGTGTGCTATTCTGAAATTGTCTTTTTGTCCCATAAGAACTAAAGAAGGAGGACATCTATGCAGTAGAGCTAGTGGGTGGTGCATCCAGGATCCCAGCTGTCAAAGAGAGAATCAGCAAGTTTTTTGGGAAGGAGCTAAGCACCACTCTGAATGCCGATGAGGCTGTGGCCAGAGGATGTGCTCTGCAGGTATATCTCACTTAAAAATAAATTTAAAAAAGCTGCCCTCAACCCCTCCTTTGCTCACCAGAGTAGGGTTGCTTTGCTGACCAAAACATGATGAGAGTAGCATCAGTTGTCTAGTTTTATTGTCTTTTGTGATGGGGTGAATTATCATGTTAGATTTGTAATTTTTAATTATGACTGCAGCGCTGATTGCACTCTAAATATATTTTGGTCTCCACAGTGTGCAATACTCTCACCTGCCTTCAAAGTGCGTGAATTCTGCATCACAGACGTAGTTCCATACCCCATCTCTTTGAAGTGGAATTCTGCTGCAGAGGAAGGTTTGAGGTAAACCACTTTCCTTGATGTTTTTTCTATCGTTTTTTAAAAATCGTAATTATTGAATACGGTAATTGGAAGTTTCTATTGCAGCGATTGCGAGGTATTTCAGAAGAACCACGCAGCACCTTTCTCCAAAGTGCTGACCTTCTACCGAAAAGAACCTTTCTCTTTGGAGGCCTACTACAGCTGCCCCAAAGAGCTGCCCTACCCTGATCCCACTATTGGTGAGAAACTTAACGTGCTATCATCTTCACCCTATTCTGCATGCATTACACCTGGGATGAACAACCGTGTACCACGGAGGGCCCAAATATGCATGTTTTCACTCCAACCGACTATACCAGGGGCCTCCATTTATCAAAGTTCTAAATAGGGATGGGCGGGAGTACTCATTCAGCACTGTATTATTAGAAAATTGTGTAATTAAAAAAGTGCAGAGTGCAGTGTTTCCCCTACCATTGCCTTGGAGGGGCGGCTTGCCCTGCTAACCGTTAGAGGGACTATTCTAGAATATAGAATATAAAATAAGCAATACAAGAGATCATGCGTTTAAGCACAGTCTGGTGCCAAGAAGAAAAGAAAATGGTGGAAAAGACTGCTGTTACAATGATATGGAACCAAGTGAAGAGTTTTCCAGTTTTGTTGTTGGGGCTGTTCAATATAATAAACGATATACTGTATATTGTTTATTGACAGAAAAATGTCTATCGGTAGATAGTTTCATCTATCATTTCTATCGCCATTGCCGCAAAAAAGCAGCAGAACTGCTTTACAGCTGTATTTTACATAATTCCCGACCCCGCTTTAAGTTCTCTACACGTGGACTGGAATAACAAACAAACATGGAGGAGCGTGACACAGAACGAAACTGCATTTGAACTGCCTGTTAAACTGTTTTCAGTTGCGCTAATTATTCCACTGATTTACAACCAGAAAAACATTGTATGCGATGGATCATCAGCTCTTATCGCAAGCGTGGCTCTGTATGTAATCTGGACTGTTTAGCTCCACTATATTTGACCAAACGGTATGAGAATACAGTTATTTTGACTCAATACTGGGTAAGTACTGTAAAGACACCATTAGACACACAACACAATATAAAGAGCGACTGGCTAGACAGTGGTTTCACAAGAGACGGCTCACTTGGCCGCAGTCATACTGGGCTGTGAATAATCCGTTTTGCCACCTTTAGTTGAGACGTGTAGAGTAGACCGGGATACGGACTGAGTTATCCTGTTGTGCCAAGTGACTAAGTGTTCAAATAAAAGCCATTGTTCGGATAAAAGCCTCCATCATCATTTTACAGTAACCATCTGCTGCTGATCTGGCTAAATTAGATACTCGCATACTAGTAATTTGGTATCGATGCCCTTTGAAAAGTATAGATTTATGTTATTTTTAATCCAAAATGTGTTTGACTCACTCAAGTGTCATAGTTGCCAGTTCCCACTACGAGGTTGAAACTCCCAGGTGTGTTGAAGGCAGCCTTACAATCTGAAGTGAGACAGCAGTCATGAAGGGGCTTTAGTTGAATAGGCTTTACAGTTTACAATGTCCAGAGGAAACTGTAGACTGTTTTTCAACTTGTTCCAAAAAAACTAACAAGGCAATTCAGAGCCTTTTTCAACTTCTGATTGTTGGTTAAATTGTACTTATAATTAATATATGGTTGTTTGTCTCTTTGTTTGTCGTTTCTCTTCTGATACACTGCTGTAGTGTGTTGGTCATGTTAAATAAGAAGTACATTCATGTAACTGCTTTAGGGTCAATTTGTAATGTAAACATTCATATTTTTAAGAATGCACCAGTTTAGAGGGTTCCTTGTACAATTTACAGCATTAGTTCTCTGAGAATCTCTTTCATATCCAAGCAAAATTGGTATTGTAATTGAAACATCCCTAACCGAATAGATATTGAATCGAATCAGGACCTAGTGAATCGGAATCGATTCTGGAAATCAGTGGTGATACTCAGCCCTAGAGGCATGTGGTTATTTTGTATAGACAAATTATTCATCAAATTTACAGAAAACATACTATATTGTGATATATATTGTTATCGTGATATGAAACTACCCATATCGTGATAGAGGATTTTGTCCATATTGCACAGCCCTATTTACTGTACTTTGGTGACAATGTGTAGCACATAGACAAACCTTAGGTCAATGGATTATCACGATCCCCCAGTTAAATATATTTCTGTCCAGATTATATTACCGATGTGCATTGGCAAAATCAAATCACCGACCTCACCTGGTAGTAATAATGTTGTCCGCTAATGGCCTCTACCCCAAAGCTTTTTTTAAGAATGGGCCTATGGTTAAGATGACGTGTTCTTTTTGTCCTCCAGGTCAATTTCTGATCCAGAAGGTTGTCCCACAGGCATCTGGGGAGAGCTCCAAGGTCAAGGTGAAGGTTCGGGTGAACATCCATGGAATCTTCAGTGTGTCCAGCGCCTCCCTGGTGGAGGTGCAGAAGTCTGATGAGATGGAGGAAGCCATGGAATTGGAACAGTCAAATGACAAAGATGGGGAGGTGCTTCAGCAAACTGTGTTCCACTGACACACACTGTGCTAAATTACTTATCTGTAAAAAAAAGTAGTAGTACTGTAGTGAGGCCTATTCTTCTTACCCTCAGCAGAGCAAAATGCAGACTGACCAGGATGAGAAGTCTCAGGGAGATGGGGATAAAGAGACGGAAGAGAAGACTGCACCTGAGAATGAAGAGATGGAGGTAAGATGCATTGCTGATATTGTGTCTCAAATGTGTGTGTTCATCCAACTGTTTGGTAGGTTTTAAAAGCAAAGTCGTCCATACTATGCCATTGGTATCTGTCTCTGGATCGGTTAGTGTTGTGTTTCATTAATTTATGAATCTATTTCGGAGCTTTGCATCCTCTTCCCCTTCTCTCTTTTAGACTACCACAGAGGAGAGTAAAGCCGAGAAGAAGTCTGACCAGCCCCCACAAGCCAAAAAGCCCAAAGTCAAAACAAAAGTGCTGGAGCTTCCAATTGAAAACAGTCCACAGTGGCAACTAGCAAATGACATGCTTAATCTTTTTGTAGAAAATGAGGTAACAATCTAAACTATTAGCCCATGTACACGTTACCAAATCCACCAATCTGATTGTCATCTTTTGTTACTTTATCTTTTATTCATAAATATGTTTTACCCAACTTGAATCTCACTGACAAAGTTTGAGTGGTGAGCATTATTTGGATGTGTTTGGCAGTTTATATTTGCTGTTTGGATTGTCCCCAGGGTAAGATGATCATGCAGGACAAGCTGGAGAAGGAGAGGAATGACGCTAAGAATAATGTTGAAGAGTATGTGTATGACATAAGGGACAAACTCAATGGATCGCTGGAGAAGTTTGTCGGTGAATCTGTGAGTATTCAATCAATTGGTTCTGCTTAAGAAAGAGAGCGAGGGCCCCGTTATCACACTAAACACCATGTAGCCATAATACCACAACAGATTTGACATTCCTTTTCATATTGTGAATGTGGTTTGTTGCTATTTTTAGGACAGATATGCTATGTCATTAAAACTGGAGGATACTGAAAACTGGCTGTATGAGGATGGAGAGGACCAACCCAAACAGGTTTACATTGACAAACTGGCAGAATTAAAGGTAATCATTTCTATAGTAATTTCTTTTTTTCCCCAGTGATTGATTGAAATGTTGAATTAGATTGTGTCTGACTGACATATACTCTACAGAAACTTGGCCAGCCTATCCAGGAGAGGTATATGGAAGCTGAGGAGAGACCTAAAGCATTTGAGGAGTTGGGAAAACAAATCCAGCAGTACATGAAAGTTGTTGAAGCATACAAAGTCAAGGTGCACCAAAAACCCTTTAAAGGACAATTTACATTTTATTTTCTTCCTGCCCATCTTCATTTGCTAGCAATGACTCCACCTCCCATCAACATGCTTAGTTTCTAGCCATCACCATGGCAGAAGCCTTGTTGAAGCAGCCTTGCCTCATGTTCAGTTCTGTTAATCTTCACAGCAGTTCAAAAATTGATTCTCCAAAAGTGTGCATCATTACAGACATCATTAGTTGTCATTATACGGTTTTAATATTGCTGTCATTATTTCCCTTTTTGTTTTTTCATCCCAGGATGACCAGTATGACCATTTGGATGAAGCAGATGTCACCAAAGTAGGCAAGCTGGCCAGCGATGCTATGATATGGATGAACAGTGCCATAAACCAGCAAAGCACACAGAGCCAGACGGTGGATCCCTCTGTCAAAGTCAAAGACATTCAGGCAAAAACGAGGGTGGGTGTCTACGCAGGAGAGCATCATAATAGCAGTTATTTTAATGTAGAAAAAAATATATGTAAAATTAGTACAAAAGCTGCTGTCGGAAATATTTGTATGAAATAAATACACCTGTCCTATTAGCTTAAATCACAAAGACAGACTTGAGAAGAGTGTCCCATCCCCCCCTAATTGAGACACTAGATTTGGCCTGTTATTTAGCAGTACACTGTCTCCCTTCGCCCACCACCTTCACTTACTACTTGTTAGGGTAAAACACAAGTAGTTTCATTTTTGTATCATATTTCATGTACATTTTGACCAATCTCCTACACATAACTGCTAGACATGGCAACATATCATTTAAAATTACTTGGAGCTACTACAAGTTAACGTTTCCTCAATTTTCAGTGAGTAGCGGGATGATGGGAAAATCACGGCGTGGTAGCCAATAAGATTTGAGCAAAACATCCGCCATGTAAATTCTCCCCCTTGCCAAGTATTAGTTCCTAGTTCCACATTCTCATTGTGAAGGATAAGCTAATAATCACTGCAAACACTGCAGTATCTCCGTAGATAAATGGCTACAGCAATGATTTTCTTTCGTTGATCCATGGCAGAGAATAATAAATAAGTACTCTTACCTTCCTTTGGTACTTAATGCTATCCCATCGAAAATCAAGAGGGTACACATGTGATACGCCCACAAGCGTGATTCCAGGAGCCGGCAGCAGTCTCGCTGCTTTCTGTCTGGCTCTGCCGTCACTCTTGAGATAATGCTAGTTGCCTATGATCACCCATTATAGTGTATGCTAAAGTATTAGCGTGAGGCACTGGCGCCAATGATCTACCAGAAATTGATTTTAGTGTCCCATGTTCTAAAATCCTGCAAATTGACCAATGGGACGATCTCTCAAAACCGCTGTGCATTCCTTTTAATTTACACATTATTTTATGTTGTCTTCTTGCTATAATATTCCAGGAGCTGTTCTCTGCTTGTAACCCCATTGTGACCAAACCCAAGCCCAAGGTGGAGCTTCCCAAAGATGACAAGCCTGCAGAGCAAAATGGGCCTGTCAATGGACAGGAGAAAGCCCAGGACAACATTGCGGAGAAGGGATCGGCTGAGAACACGGGCAACCCCACCTCAGAAACTACGGAAAGCAAGCCTGACATGGACCTTGACTAAAGCAGGCAACCTAACCTCCCTCCCCACCCCCCACGGCTGTGCCTCAGTCTGAACCAAGTGCACCCCTCTTCAGCTCAATTTCACCAACGTCCCCTTGTAGATGACATAATGGAGAGAGAAAGCGGTTTTGTTTGTTTTGTTTTTAGAAAGAATCTGGCAGATTAGACAGCCAAAAAGTCATACTGTTTCCTGTTCCTAGCGGTTTGAGGGTTCTAGTATGGAATCAAACAACATATATGAGCGGGAGCTGATTGTTTCAGATTGAGATACAGCCTAGGTGTATCAGAGCTGGTGAAGGCAGGATGTGCAGCACATTGCCCCCAGCTCCAGGTGGTGTCTTTCTGATGCCATAGCATGCCCTTTCTTTCTTGCTGAAATAAATCTAAAGCCAACTGCAATAAGCCTGTTGTTTGAATATGCGCTGTACACATGATGGTATTTATTTCTGTTGTGTGCTCTTTAAGTGTTCTGGTCTGTGTCATGATATGGTTTTAATAGAATGTCTATTACTCGAGTAAGCCCCCTTGAATCCCTTGATATGTGGGTCATCCTGTTAAATGTTTGACATATTTAGTGTAATTTTAAGCCCAAAGTAATAAAGGTTGGTAATAATTTGTAGAATATATACAATATGTGTTTATAACTCCCATTCAAATTTGGCTGGTACTATTGATGTCAATGGATGAGGTATAGAAAACTGACAGCCAATTTATTCCAACAAAAGCTGCTCACCCAGCACATCCGGCTAATACGTTTCTACGACTGAGTCGTAACGACTCCTACTTCCAGGCCCAAAATACATTAGCATGAACTGTTAGGGTCTTTCCTTGGCCCTGCTTGGCCCACATGAATGAGCCTAGTCACATTCTCGTAGCGGCCGTGACGACAGTGCGTCCATGAGTGCCGGCAGGCTGCCTTCATGGTCCCTTTCGCTGCTGCACACTACCAACTGTTACAGTTGTGGTCAAGTTTACATACACTTGTAAAAAACATGTATCATGGCAGTCTTGTTTCCAATGATTTATACATCTTATTTTTCTGTGATGGAACACACGTCTGTCACAAAAACATTCATGCATGTTGGTTCTTTTATAAATGTATTATCTTCTTGAAATATGACATCTGCTGGGTGAAAAATATACATACAGCAACTTGAATTATCTATTTTGGTTATGTAGATGTGTCAATCAAATTTTCTTTGTGGCTCTTAACACCTTGTGAGTGATTATGATTGACTACAGCTGGTGACTTCTGAGTCATTTAAATAGGGCTTGTTTGATACATTAGACTCAAATGGGAAATTAAGGATCTGAAAAAGCGGATCATTGATTTGGAACAAGTCAGGAAAGTCACTTGGAGCCATTTCAAAGCAGCTACAGGTCCCAAGATCAACTGAATACAATTGTAAGTATGAAGTGCAGCATAGTTGTGTCACTGCCACGGTCAGAAAGAAAACACAAGCTATCACCTGCTGCTGAGAGAAAACTGGTCAGGATGGTCAAGAGTCAACCAAGAACCACCAAATAGCAGATCTGTGATGAACTAGAAGCTGATGGACCACAGGTGTCAGTGTCCACAGTCGCGATGTTTCACATCTCAATGGGCTGAGAAGCTGCCGTGAAGCAGGAAGCCCTCGCTCCAGAAGAGGCACCTTAAGGCTCGACTGAAGTTTGCTGCTGATCACATGGACAAAGAAAAGGCCTTCTGGAGGGAAGTTCTGTGGTCAGATGAAAGAACAATTGAGCCATTTGTCCACAATATGTTTGGAGGAGACAAGGTGAGGCCTTTAGCCCCAAGAACACCAAACCTACCATCAAGCATGGTGGTGGTAGTTTTATGGTCTGGGTCTGTTTTGCTGCCAGTGGAACTGCTGCTTTACAGACAGAAAACAGACTAATGAAGGAGGATTTCCTCCAAATTCTTCAGGAAAACCTAAACTCATCAGCCAGAAGGTTTGGTCTTAGACAGGTTGGTGTTCCAACAGGACAACCACCCCAGGTCCTTCTACCTGTATCCGCCTACCAGATGGAAGAGGGACTATCTGAGGAGGTTTGCAAATATATTCATTCGTAGGACACAGAATCTCCGAATTATAAAGATGACCAGATATCACTGAATTTCGCGGCGTTAAATATTCCGGAACAGGAGTTTCGGTGTCGTTAATTTCGTGCTCACACAACACGACACTGCCATCTAGCGGCTATCGCAGATTCACCAACGTGGCTTGCACCGCCGTGAACATTTTCTGAACCGCTTCCTTTCTTTACACACAACGAGGCATCGCTGCCGTTTTCAAAGCCACAAGCCACTCGACGCAGTGCTTTACCGCGAGTTTTGCGACCATTCCGAACGGTGTATTTCCCAACTCGAATGAATCCGCGCGTCTGGCTAAACACC
>OMOT01077357.1:0-10046 GCA_900312575.1 Acanthochaenus luetkenii
CGACCATGTGAATGTGTTTTGCATCCACATACGTGTTTTGATCTGATATACACGTGGTGGATTTTTCTTTATTTATTCTGCTCGTGGATTTTTGCCCCCGCGCCTCACTGCATAGAACCCGCGGACGCTCTTGTCAAAGGAGATTCCAAACATTTCCTGTGCGTTCGTAGCGAGATATAGTCTTGTGTGTCACCCGTTGTATGGCCTTGCACCATTTCCCGAGCTGCCGTAAAGTGTATGAGCACGAGCACGAGCTGTACTGTGATTTCAGTATTACTTTAGATGAAAAGAGCTGTGTGGAAACACTTTCATTAGCCCAGTGCTGTGACCCAGGGTTAGCAGCTGAATAAGTAACTCTCTATTAATGATTTCTACAGCAGGCAACCTCTGACCCCTGATCACTTTCAATCTCAGAAGAGAAAAAAATGGGGCAGGGGGAGGGGGGCGAGACCTATTGGAGGGAGATGAAAAAAATAATACTTTTTGTCTCCTTGGCCATGTGTGTGCGAGGGTTATTATTTGTGCCTTGCTGTGAGGGGGAGCAACGGGCATGCTGGGACATTGACTCACGTATTCAGGTTTGAGTTTCTTGTCACCGCCTCTAATGGCCGTCTTCTCCAGCTTGTCAATAATAGGTCCGATCATCTCCTCATCCTTCAGCCTCAGCTCCTCGTGGATGATCTCCATATCCCTCACTGGGTCCACTGTCCCCTCCACATGGATGATGTCCTCATCCTCAAAGACACCTGGACCAACAGGACACACACACACACACAACACAAACATGCACACACACCACAAAAGATCACATGTACAACAAATAAGGACTTTTTTTTAACAGAGAATATTGGAAAAATAAACACATTTTAATACAGTAAATTCCTCTTCTTTAAATGGAAAACCTCACGTCCTTGTCAACTTTTGCATGGCTCAAGGCATTCTTACTATTCTGTGCAACATGTCATGTATTCCCACCCCTCTGTCTTAAAACTATTAACTATTCATCAACATTAAGTTACAAATATGAGAAATAAAAAACTGAGTGTGATGCAACCCCCAAAAAAGAAGGAAATAAAGGAGAATGAGGACAATCTTCTCCTAATCAATTGCTTCATTGCAATGGCTGTGCTGGTGATTAGATAATGGGGCACTAAAGAAGGTCATTTAGCCAGCAGCAGCTCTTGGCCTCCTTCTGATTCTGCAGCAGGGCTCAGGTTTGGGGGTGGTGGGGGGGGGGATATGTCACACAACAGTATATATATATATATGTTATTCCAAAATGTCCTTCAGCCCGTTTACAGCCTGTAAGATTTGTTTACAGGTTGTTTGTTATTATCAACGTTCTGGCATAGGGGGATTAAAACACCTTCCGGCTAAATTCACTGTATAACAATCTATATAGTTTAGATTTGGAATATAGCTACACACCTTAAGGAATTGAAACAATCTAATCAAACAGCCCACAACAGTGACGCGTGAAGTTTCATGCGTTTCGCAAGCCGACATAACGAGAATGCCATCTCATTCACCAAGGAGGCGGATGTCAGGTGAATGACTATTCACACAAGTATTGTGATTGATGAACGCTATGTTCGGCATCTGCATGTTGGAGTCACTGAATATGATCAACAAGCCACGTTCGAGTGCTGACACCCCTGTGGATAGGGCTGTTGACAGTTGAGGCCCTGTGAGAAAATAACGTCATTGGACAGATCCACGCTACTTATCACGGGGCTGTCACGCCACCTCTCAGCAAGTTACAACCGTGATTCATGTTAAAAATATTGATGATTCATAGGCGGCGTGCAGTTGTCATAATGGGTAACAGCATACCCGAGTTTCGTGGAAATCTTTGCATATCTGCCTCCCATACAGGGTCGTCAGATCACTTGAATTTATGATTTTGTAGCAGCAAAGCCACTAATCAGATCAACATCCTGGTTGTCAATACAGCGTTCACTGCCAGATACTTCCCTAATAAGAAACAGGTCTGCCTCTGGGAGCAGCACTTACAGTATTTATAAATTGGAAACTAAGAACCCGTTTAAAATCCCTAATGATCTCCCACTTGCAACACATTATATTTGACCTTCCACATGCACGTTGTACTGGGTTAAGACGGGATAAGCACCCCAGTTTCCAAAGTAAATGTAGTTGAATGAAACAGATGTATAATCGCGCATCGCTCGTCAAATCACGTATAAATGTCAGACGCCTCAAATCAAACTTTACACTACTGGCCCATTACTCGTGCAAGTCAACAGAAGCGGTAGACTTTTGTGCAAGCTGTCGTCCTGCGAGTTGTCCTCATGGTGAAATGAACTTATCCAATTACTCTTTGCCTAATCAGGCTGTTTTGGTTCCTCTCCTCTTGCTGAGGTACTCCACAGTATAAACAGTTCACTCACGCCACACAGAAAGGGGCTAATCAGTGGAATTATTGTTTTGCTGCTCCAATTTACCAGCTCCCTGTTCAACACTGATTGGAATGAAAATTTGCTATTGTGTCTGCATGAACTTGGAAAATATAACGCAATGTAAATCATTTTGTTAGCTGCAAGAATATACATACATTATAAATGGCCATGATGCACAGTTTTGTACTGTGTATCAAATGAAACTAGTTCCTCTGCACGATTTAGTACATATAAATTAGTACTGAATAGGTTTATAACAGGTTCGCCTGGTTAAATAAACCACTCGTGATTAATATAAAACATTATTATTTAAAGTATTAGCAAGGAAGATAAGATAGTTCAGTTCAGTTCAATCTATTAGAGGTCCCCTTTCTAAAAACACAGCCAAAGGAGACACAAAGGAAGCACATCATTTTGTAGCACATGTTGTACTGCAAGTATAAGTAATCAACCGGTCTATAACTCTTGAAGAACCTTTCCAAGAGCTGGAGCAGCTGATGACTCGCCATTCAGTCATCTACTGACACTCTCCTTTGACTACTATATATTCCAAAGTAATTTGCTTTAATTAATTTCGCCTAATTTAACATTCACATCTAGTTCACCACAGTCCCATTCAAGCTTTAGAGCTGGGGTACAACTGCACGGGGTGAAAAAGAGAAGAACAATCTGTGGGGTAAATCTCCACAATTAGTCCTTTGACGACTGGATCTGGGTCTGTCAAGACAGCTCTTATGAGGCTGCGGCGCCACACAAAGCCACAAAAAAAGAGAAAAGAGGGCGGAAAGGCCAAGTTTCAGGAGTCAAGTCTATCTCACAATTAAATTTTTACTACTTCATTTCAAATACTGTATGTTTGGAAGAGACCATTAACAGGTGTGCCTTTGTTGACAGAACAAAACGCTTCATCTTCAAGGGCTGAGTGGCTTTCAATGGCCCGACCAGAGGTCAGTCTGCACAGTCACAAGCTGCACCAGGCTCAGTTTCCCCTTTTCCTCTCAAAATATAACTTATACATGAAAAACATTTTGACAGAAACAATTTAATTTGAAATGAAATATATTTGGACCATGTTAAAGTTTTCTTTTGTTTGTTTTTTGTTTTTTCCCCTAATCACATCCCTAGCCATGCTCATAATTACACTGCAACACAGATAAGAGCATTTCACGAAACATACTAATAACTTTTTTCATTCACTATATACATTCCGCTTGTACAAGTGTAACACGTGGAAATAATGAGCTAGCTTGCAGATGGCTTATATCATTACTTTCCTGTCAGGTACACAGACGAGGGAGTCATCTGAGTCAAGTCAAGATCAATACTGATCAAGCTGCTTCCTCTGATGTTGCTACCTGGGAGGGTATGTGGTCAACATAATTCAGGTAAATTACAGTATTCATTGGCTTCTAACTTCCTGTGCGTGTTTTCACATGCAAGATGGGTAAGAGCACATCTAAAGGACTTGCATTCCTCTCGCTGCTTTTAAAATGTTCAGGCAAACTTAGTACAGCAATCCTCCTGTTATTCGAAGCAGTAAAAGCTATTTTACGAGTCTGTCAGGAAAAGCACATTATGGACGTCTTCCCAGCGTAAGAACACTGGCAATGCAGACAGGAGTATTTATGTTTATTCAGGAAATATCTTCTTCACATTCATTTTAGGATACATTAATTTGACAGCAGTTTGCAGTAGGCTGCCTCCCGTAACAGAGTTTGTAGCATATTCAGCCTAGTTTCTCTGCATATTTCCATTACGGCAAATACATTGGCTGCTAAAAAGCAGTTTGACACGTGAAAATGATGCGTTTGTGTCCTTCAGAGATACACTCGTGTTTTCTACATGATCCCATCTTTTAAAATAGATTATAGTGAAATGACAGTGCTCCGTGGTATTAATATCAGTACCTCAGAAGGTGTCTCCAGCTCCTGTGTAACCGACTGTCAACTGCAATGCCTCATACCAAACTGAGTATGAAATGTGCATCTTTTAGCAATATTTTGATATCACTGACTGAAACACTATAGAGCCAATATCATGCAGAGGAAAGTCATTCAGACTAGCCTGATCCACAGTTGAAAAGTGAACGCACTGCGGAGGCTCCGGCTTTCATGAACTCTGATAGAAAACAACAGTGTTCCTTCCTTTATCATTAGCTTATCCGCCGTCATTTCATTTATTTGGTCAAACCAGGGAGTACGAGAGCGCCTCGATTGAAAGGAACCGTCATATGCACACCACTGTTGTCCCACATCATTCAGAGAACAAACCTTTTTAGATCCTTAACTACTATAGTGCTGCTGATTGCACAGGCACCAGCAATTTCCTAACCAACCGCCACCTGAACAATGATGTGTTCAGCTTTCAGGCCCTCCAGCCTTTCAAAGGGGAATCATTTCACAGTTTGGAACGGGATCTCCATAGCAACTCCTCTTTGAGGGGTTTAGAATCACCATCCAATAATTCTATGATCATCGGGCCTTGCCATTCCCAATGGTTCTTTTCACAGCGGACAGGGAAGGGGGGGGCATGAGGAGGAAGCAGAAGGATTCTACTGTCTATTTCAAGCAATTCATCTTGCAGCCCCATTAGAATTCAAAATATTTCGACCTTCAATCACCGGGCGCGTGTTATCTGGAGCTGTGGCGATCTCCAGTCAAGACGGGAAGACATTTTACTCTAATCACCCACGATGAGTGGAGGCTGGCGAAAACTCTTCATTGTCGCTGAATCAAAATGCTCATTTAAACGCTGTGACAGCACCTCAACACAGCCCACAAACATACAGCCTCCTACCAGCAAAGCTAAATGATCGGGATTTGCACTGTATCTCAAAAAAGTCGCATTACTGGTTAGAACAACAGCTAATATAAATGTAGAAGCACACACAGCACAGTATACTGAATTATTTTTAAGGTCTCTTATTTCAGGTCTGAATGGAGTTGGAGAAATCAAGCAGCATCAATATACACAAACACTGAATCTAACGAAATACCACGTGGCAATTATACGGCAACTAATAAATACAATACACAATGTTGAATTTCACAGTAATTTCACAATTCAAATCCATATTGTGTTGTAATTTGTAATTGTAAAAAACATGAACGATTTCACAACTGGGCCATTATGGTGACATGTTGCTCTAAAACAGATTTAGTGAGAAACAGTCTCAGATTTTATGTATGTAATGTATATGTTAGATTTTTTGTTGTCATATGACATAATGTTTTGTGGAGACATTAGTTTTAGCCACTAAATGTTTATGTAGTATGAGCGCTGTTATCCTTGGTGAGATGCGTCCTTAGATCATGTCAAAATGTTTTTTTGTTATTTTTTAATTTTTTGACACAGCTCTATATTTACTACTAATAATGTATATAGGTGTTTGTAGGCTTATGCTATGTGTAGACTTAGGACATCTTCTGTCAAGTGGTTGACTGCTGACCGTTTGTTAGATTCATTTCTCTCTCTTTCGAATACTGAGAGTATTGTAACTAATCTATCTCTAAAGCATTTCCAGCAAAATAAAACTAAAAATTTCTGCATGTACTTGTTGGTTGTTTGAAGGAATACACCAACATGGCTATTGATTTAGCAACTGAATTGCTAACTCATTCACTCATTGCCTGATTTGTTCAGACAGTCACACACGTGGACGTCACAGGGCAGGTTGAAGTACTTTGAATGTTCAACAAGTTTGAGGATTTGTGAGTTAGTGAGTGATAAAGACCAATTCCTGGAGAGCAGCCATTATTGACGTCATTGGCAAGGCAGGTAGTCTTTGCCTGAACATTCAATCCGGCCTGTTCTCAACGCCCCTAGCTAAGCGGTTAGTGCGATTTGTTCCATGCAAGCGATTACGTATGGGCGGGCGGTCTGAATGATACAATGATGTATATGTAGTATGTACAGTATAGTACGTATATGATGATATGCAAGTCGTTTTGGATGAAAGCGTCTGCTAAATGCTGTAATATAATGTAATGTAATACAATGACCAAATACAATGCAATGTCCTTCCTGATCCAGCAACTTGATAGCCAACTTACTGTATGTTCCCACTGACCCATTTGTTCAGTTAGTGACGATTCACAGCATATTGGAG
Source organism: Acanthochaenus luetkenii (assembly GCA_900312575.1). Classification (NCBI taxonomy): domain Eukaryota; kingdom Metazoa; phylum Chordata; class Actinopteri; order Beryciformes; family Stephanoberycidae; genus Acanthochaenus; species Acanthochaenus luetkenii. The sequence goes on from OMOT01077357.1 coordinate 6,526, forward strand.
TTCTTCAAGTATCGAGAGGTGAATGAATAGGGTCCATTCCTGGAGAGGCACAGGTCTAATGTTGTTGATTTAAATTTTGATTTGATCGCTCAAGAACATAACAACATAAGCAAATGGGAGGACAACAGGACAGACTGCATGACACCGACCGCAGAGCTTAAAAGTACTGAATGTAAAGAGGGAATTGTTGAGATAATACTGTTGAATATGTCTGTTACGTCCATGTTTACGTTCAGTGAGTAGAAAATCCCATGAGAGCCCATGAGAAAAAATTCTGACTTTTTACAATTCTCTTTCTCACGTAACACGTTTACACTTTACGAATGAATGAATTCCAGGTTATAACGGATTCATGACATCTGAGGAAGAGCGTCATAACAACTACATTTTACACTCATGAATACTGATTCAGCTTTCATACAGTGTTCATGTAATGTGTGATATATAGCCGTACAACAGTCTGTCAATTCATTCAGCACATAATTTCAAATTAAAACCCTCCTGGCAATTGTCATTTTTAACTCAAAATCTGTGACATCTTTTATGAGAGTGTTTTCCAGCCGTTCAAGAGCGTAAACCAATAACAACAAGTCCAGTGCCATCTGGGGAGGCAATGGTGAGCCATATAAATAAATATAACTGATTTGACCATCCATCTTCCTCTACGGTCTGCCAGTTGTTACTCTATTCTACCATGGCGGCCGGCCACGGTAAGATCATGACCCACCATGCCAAGAATATGTTTTAAAATAATTATTTATGTGTGGCTGTCATCATGCCTCACAGGCGCGTCTCCGCCTTTCCTCGTCCCTCCAGATCACCTCAGGTCCTGAACGGACGTGCAGCGCGAGTCCCAGCAGGGCTCGTGCTCCTTATCTTTTATCATGTTGTCTGTCCAAAGATCAGATTTTTCTGAGGTGAACCTGAATAACCCCCCAACTCTACTATTTGTTGCCGCTGGCAATATGTACAGTAATGTAAACTATTCAAGCAGTACCTAAAACCGTTTCATTTTGGTATGTTCGTCATTAAGGGAAACATTTCTGCATGACGAGATGACTCTTAATGTTTGTTTAAGGGATAAGAGATGTATAACATACTGAGGGTTTCTTCACAGAGAAGAAGCCCTGCCAGACAGGGTGAAAGTGATCTGTGACCCTACCAGCTGTAGGCCTACAGGTGAAGCCAGCCAGGGGGAAATACAGAGCAGAACTCAGGTCAGAACACAAAACAATGACCAATGATTTGCAGAGAAGTAGCTCAACCACTTGACGTGTGTTTTACGGCTGTTCGATATGACGATATATATCGTGGGATGATAGAAAAATGTCTATCTAGCGCTTCTGTCGCCATTGCCGCGAAAAAGCAGCATAACTATTTTACATAATTCCCATCGCTCAATGCTTAACATAAGACAAATGATGCACAAACAGGATATAATAATGTAACATCTCCACTGCTATATGGGTAATATCTCATTAAATACAGCAACAATATTTCCTTAAAAACTACCACAGACTATATTACCATTATTTCTGAACATGGGAAGATATTCTTATTTCCACTCCGGGCATTGATGGGAAGAGTCGTACTTAACACACGACCAGGAATGCGGTTGCTGAAGGCATGAAAATCAGAGTGAGAAGAGAATACGCCAAGAATAACAGCTACTTTCCAGTTGGCTGACCGCAGCCACAGCCAGTCCCTTAAGATGAGATGTGCTATACCACAGTATCTTAAGGCTGGATTCTTACAGTGTGTCCCGCAACCGTAAATAAGTCTTCACTATAAATGAACTGGAGGTTTCCTACGGTGATGCGGCGGCTGTGAACATTCATACATCTAATTGCTGGAATCCAAACGACTGGGAATAAGGCCAGGTTAGCTGGCAGGGTTGCTAGCGGGGAACAGAAGAGTAGATGAAGTAGAACATGTCCGTGTCTTGTCTCAGACGGTAAGGATCCAACCCGTGTTCCAGTCACTGCAGAAGCACTGGGAACGCTTAGCCTGCAAACCATTCCCGTATGAGATCAGGGAACATCAGGCATTCAATAGAATCAGCTTTCAGTGTGCCATAATGTGCCTTAATCGTTTTTGGAAGGTTTCGATGAAAGCAAATCCCCTGTTTACACAGGCTTTTCAAAGCCACTAGGGGATGGTAACATATTCATAACATGCACACTACTGGGGAAATTTAGCGACTAAGTCTGCTTCACTTCAAAGTCCAAACTTCAAGAAGAAAATCCAGTGAGACCACTGGCTGGCATCAATATGTGTACTACAGGAAAATGTTGAATCCTTTTTTAGAAATATCAATATTAGACACAATGTGGGAACATATTCCACCTGCATGCTTGTGTACAAGTTTGCAAATGTTTCTCTTAGATTTCACTACTTCTAAATAAAGGACTGTAACTCAATATAGGGCGTCAAGTGTGTTTAGCTCTGCACAAGAAAACGTTTCAGGCCAATTGTGAAATGATCCTGTTTAGGGCAGACATCTGGGGATCTCTTAGGTTTCCCAGGCCTTCCACACTCAAGCACTAACCAATCACACAACTGCATTGAGCTCTCTAACATTAGGCATCCCTCTGTAGTATGTTTTCAAACCCCGCTGCTAATTCCCAGACACGAACATACCACTCCAGACACGAAAAAGTGTGATCCCCCACAACCATATAATCAAGCAATATAAAAGTAGTGCCTTGAACATTGCAGTCTGCCTGACACCAGATAAAACATTTCTATAATTACAAAACAAAACCAGCTATGTTTAATGGTTAACTTGTGAAACGTACCACATGGTCTCCAAGGACTCCTCCAGAGGGGAAACAATGGAATGTCAAAACAGAACAAACTCACAGAAGAAGCTTTCATCTTATTTCCGATGGATGTGGATGTTTGTCTTTTTTGGTATGAGCAGATACAAGAGTTGGTTTTGGGTGAGGATCTGCCGTATACATTTGGTCTATATCAAAAGAACTGTGGGTGTCATGTGGGTGTATGCACATAATGGGCCCTATTTTTGTGCCGGCGGTAAGCGGCGTTATGGCCTTTTCAGATAGGGTGCAGTGTTTACTAGATGATCTGGTAAGTCGTGGAGGAGTCGTGCGCAAAAAAGGCGGAATTTGCAAATGTTCTAGCAGCAGCCCAGGTAGCCAAAAAGGTTCGGCCCAATAATGGCCCGGATCCAGCATGCCGGAAGAAATTATCCGGGCCAGGTCTGGTTGCCGGAAACAAGCCAGATGCGGCATGAATGACGCCCTGGAATCGGCCCAAGTACACTGGCCCAGGTCTGGTTGCCGGAAACAAGCCAGATGCGGTATGAATGATGCCCCGGAATCGGCCCAAGTACACTGGGCCAGGTCCGTTTGCCGGACACAAGCCGGAATCTGCCCAAGTACACTGGGCCAGATCCGGTTGCCGGAAACAAGCCAGATGCGGCATTAATAACGCCCCGGAATCGGCCCAGGTACACTGGGCCAGGTCCGGTTGCCGGAAACGAGCCAGATGCGGCATGA
>OMOT01077358.1:0-10019 GCA_900312575.1 Acanthochaenus luetkenii
GAGAGAGGAACAGGAACAGAAAGTGAGGACTTGTCAAGACGTCTGGGTGAGGGAGACCAGAATAGAGCAGAAGCCAGATGCCAGTTTTCAGCCGCTGACTGGATAAGGCCTGGCCTGTGGGTAAGGTGCTTCTTTCAAACATCTGTTGAGTGGCAGCAACTTGAAATACTTCTAAAGAAAGAAATGAGAGTGGTGATATTTATAATAGCTTCTGATGCTTTTTTGTTGTGTGCCTGTGGGTAAGGAGTGACACAATTGATATTACTGTGGCGGGCTCTGTAAAAAAAAAAAGGTTGTTTAGGCAATTCGCTCCAGTGGTTAGGTTTGACAGGAAGTTGAGGAAGTTGACAAGATGCCTTTTGCATTCTGCATTTGGAAGCCACTGCAACGTGAACACATTGAACTTGATGTCATTTGTTAGAATCTCTACATTTACTTACAGCAACCAAAGAATGACTTTCTGCAGCTCCGATTAATGGACCTGTGCAGAAAACGTCTTTCGACTTGAACGTTCTAGTGACGATGGCTTTTGAAAAAGCGCTCTGCCATGTTATTTGATTCATTTCACTCAGCCAGGGTCAAAGTTTCCATTAGACTGACCTGTAATGGGCCTCGGAGTGACTATAACAGGAACAATTGCCATCAGTGATCAAAGATATTCTATGTTTTCTGCCAAGGGACGAAGGACGCTGAAATGTAATATATGTATATGGATACTAAGTGTTAAGTGATTCACATTCAAGAGCCAGCTTGGACTGTTAAATAACTGACAGTAGTTGGTGGGCGAGGGGAAGTGTCACTGAACATGTCCCAGTAAGAATATTAAGAGGGATTGAGGAGGGTTTTCCTCTGGCCCTGTGCTCGGGGCGAGTCATTAAAGATTCCTGTCTTGCCTTCTGTCACAGCTCCGTCTTTTGGGTCACACGTGTTCCTTAAAAAGCAGCAGGGGCTAACTATGTGCAATCATAACATTTTTCTCAGCCCCATCCTGGCTTTGTGTGCCCCTGAAATGGCCTTTTCCTGTATATGAATGTGTCTATGCCAACAGAGTGTCGTGAGAAAGTCAGAGCATTGTCTTAGAATGACAATACTCTGTGAGGAGCATTTCATTGACATAAAATGAACCGTTGAAATGTTTAAAGCCTGTGGCTTCATGTAAAAATGTCCTTGGATTTCATCTTTCACTTGACTGTACCATTTCTACAAATGTGGCAATAGGAAATGAACGTTTTTAGTTGTGTTCCTCTGTCGGCGTGAACATCTTCAGTTAGTGTCGCTGACATACTGTATACTGCAAATAGACCCTGCTGAGAAAGACATTCTTCGCACAACAATCCTGTCAACTCGTGTGTATACTTCAGCAGCACCACGGAAAAAAGTACATGTCTGAACCTGGCACTGAGCTGGAGAACTTTCCAAATCAAGTTTATAAATAACTATTTGGTCATGAATTTGTATGTATGCACATTGGTAAGATCAAAATAGATCACAAGACCTTTCTGTGAACACATTTATTGATTTCTATGGATAAGGACTTAAAGTATTTCGCTCATTCTAACTATCATACCGTACATCTATTTGACAATTTATGTCAAAAACAATGATGCTAATGTAATTGTATTGTATTTTTATATCAAAATCTCATTACTTTTACTTCCTGGAAAACAGAAAAATATTTGGTGGTGACCTCATCATGTACCAGGTGTACATAAAGATACCAACCAATAAAACCATCCCAGATTTTTGAATAATCCCTCCCCTCCTCCCCTCCCATCAAATAAAACGATGTTTCTCTTCCTAAACTGATATCCCATTGATTTACACTTATGTCCCGCCCCAAAATCTTGCTCCAACAGGAACAACACTGGGCTCTACAAGGTCTTGACAGGGTCAAAGTCATCGTACATATTATTGAGATGACCGCTTGGAAGCTTTCAAACTTTTTTGACATACACACTCTTTGTCTGATAGTTCACCCATGTTTTGGCATAGCTTACAGTCACCTCATTGTTCCTGGCCAGAAACTGTTATTGTTATAACACTTAGTCACTTATCCATTCCATTCCATGACTTTACCACTGACTAGTCACCTCTTTTATATAGCTAGATCACACCTAAATAGGCCTCTTCTGGGCATTATCCTATTCACTCATTCTCTCCTGCTGACTGTGTTTACAGTGTCCTCATCCTATGAGGGCGTCCTTTACTGACATTATGGGTACAATGGTGAAGGGCTGTCAACATCACCAAAGAACCCGTAAACACAGCAAAGAATAGCATTAAGAGTAATGTGGCACTGATACAACGGTTTCCAACAATGTGTAAAGTTTTCAATATATTGTGCTTATAAATAAAAAACAGTTGGAAAAATGGTTAGCTTGCTCCATGGTTACCTCTAGTTAGCTCAGCAACCAATTAATAAAGCTTGGTGTGCTTTGAAGACTGATAAAGCCCAAGTCGAACACTTGTTTGACGTTTGCATTGTAATAATAGTAATAATAATAATAATGATGATGATGATAATCATTATTATTAATAATACGTATTATTATTATATATAGTACCTTTCAAAACATTGTTACAAAGTGCTTAAGTAAAATAAAAGCATAGAGTAAAAATACAAACAAAGTAGTTTTAATAAAAACTGTAACAACAGCAACAACAACAATGATAGTTACAGTAAAAGAAGAAAGATGTTTGGCAAGTCTGAGCTTCTCAGGCAGGGTGTTAAATAGTTTAGGGGCCCTGGTGGCAAAAGCCTCAGTTCTCAATTTTAGTATAATTTCACCTGTAATGAAATAGAAATAGAAACAAACACGTCTCGTAGTGTAGACATCATTTATATTAGATCAAGGCTGTGTTTTTTGAGTGCCATGAGAATGACATTTCTGAACTCTTACTATAACGTGTCAGCTGACTCTTGCTACTTAGCTTTCAGAGCTCAGTTTCCTGTTGAGTAAATGAGCAGGAGGGAAGTTGGAAGGCTGACTGCGGGTAAACCAATTTCACACATGAGACGCAACGCACCGCGACAACCACGCCAAATCTATTTCCTCTCCACATGCAGGTGCATCTTCCTCGCTCTGCCTATGAAGCAGCCAAATGTGAGATGAAAATCTGACTAATATATTTCCCCCCCTCCTGCATATAGAATACAAAGAAGCTTCTAAGGGACAGGCCTAATCAAATGGCGTTTGAAAGGCTTTGAAGAGCTATACTTGTTTAACACGATTTAAATGTCACACATAAAGTGGCCGATGCAATATCTTCAACAATAAAAACACTATCCATTGCCTGAAAGCCCCAGACTTAATCAAACATCCCGCATTCTCCGAGACAAAGGAACAATATTGCACAATCATTTGTAAAACTAACTATCCTACTCAGGTAACTAACCTGAGTAGGATAGTTACTTCCCTTCAGGGAGATTTCATGTGAGGGCAGAGGAAAATGTAACAATCAGACATTTATGACGTCCCATGCCTGGTCCCGTCTATCAATCTCCCCCAATGGGAACCATTAGCCTGGGTTATGCAGATTAATCTACTGCAGCCACCACCACCCCCCTATCTCTCTCTCCGTCTCTTTCTCTCTGCCACTCTATCGCACTTTCTCTCGCTGGGGCTCTTAGAAAGATTGGTTACCTCTCTCTCTGTCTCGCTTTCTCTCACACAATCTCCCTCCATCCCTCTCTCTCTCTCTTTGCTCCCTCTTTCTCACTGGGACTCTTAGAGAGGTCTGCCCTGAATCCTGAATGACTCCTCTGCAGTATTAATGAGGGGAAAGCTGGAAATCTGAAGCTGACACTGACAAGGGGAGAGAGGGGGAGAGGGGACGGGATAGAGGGAGGGATGAAGAAGAGAAGGGGGCAGGCGGTATTTGTGGGAGACCAAACTTCAGTCCATATTCACTTTCTCTCTCTTTTGTTCAACAGAAACATCCTAATTCTATCACGTCTCAACACAGGAGCAGCTGGATTGAACTAAAGTGAGAAAGCAAGGGCGAGAGAACAAGGGGAGACTCCAGGGGACGAAGAACAAAGAACAAGAGGTGGAATGTAGTTAGGAAGTGCTAAAACAAACTTGGATGAACCGGCACCACAGGCTTTATTTCCTATTGCATCAAGATCAGAATCATCGTAAGTGGGGGATTTCAAAGAAAATCTCCTCATAAACAATTGATCTGTTGATCTCTCCGATTTTCTTTGGTCTCATGCAGTCGTCCCCCATGCTTCCAGCTTCCTGATCTAACCCAAACACCACAAGCCCAAGCACATACACAGGCATCATACCCTCATCAGATATCGCTGTGTTGACAGGCGACTATCTAAACTCCAATCACTGGGTTGGTCTCAGCTACGACTGCTGGTATAGGAAAAACCAGCAAATCAGAGGTCAGGGTTGAATCCCCACCAAGAATATCTGACCTGACAACTGTTTGGTTTGGTGGCTGTTTACTTATTTTAGCCAACTTTTCTGATGGATTCATGATATTCAACAAACTGTCCGGCTGGATGGTAGAACAACATCTCTCTCTCTTTCAATCCCTCAGATTACACAACAAGGGAATTAACCTTAAAGTTATAAGGAATTATTATTGAACATCAGAAAGTTGAAAGGTGACCTGAAAGTAAAAATTCAGAACATCAAACGTAATAGTCTGAACCAAATTAAGTAAACGGGGGTTCACCTTTAATCAACAGCATGTCTTAATTATGTTGGTGGATGTGTGGTGTCACAAGCAGCCTAATATGCATATTTGTACTTTTACAGTTTCATAAACTTCACGACCCAATAAAGGATTTATTAAAACTTTACAACTGGTGCCAGGCAGACTCAATAAAAAGAGTCACAACTTCATCTCCTGAAGCCATGGACGGGAAGACAGACCGCATTGTGGACTTCTTCAATCAGCTTTGGGCCATTGCTTTAGAGAAACACAACCAGGGGGTCTATAACACGGTCTGCCTGGTGGTCATCCTGGCTGTTCCCCTGATGTTCCTCCTCACTTCTTTGGTGGTATTCTGCCACTGCTGCTGCTGCCCCCATGCCAACTGCTGCTGTTGCTGCTGCGGAGACACGGTGGCAACCGCAAAGTCGGACACAAAGAAGAAGAAAAATGAGGCAAATACTGAAGACTTGTGGATCTCCGGATCAATGGCGCCTGACTGGGTTGCCCTGACCACGGTGTAAGGATCAGTTTTCCTGTTCCTGGATCAGTTCATCTTGACTGATGCAATGGAGCGAATGGATTGTTTAACAAGTGCAAACTCCAACTGTCTTGGACTCAAACGAGGCTAACAGAAAAGCTCGGAGTAGTGGAAAGAACTTCAACTTGTAATGGACACAAATCTGGTTGAAATATGTAAACAGTGTACAGACTTGTCATCTTGTATTCATGTGATGTATGTGGAGGTTTTATGGTGTTTTTACTGCATGGCACATAAAGGAAGACATATGTTCCACAGAAGCACATGGGGTATTAGAGACATGTAAATGATGGTACGCGTGAACCCATTGAGTTCCAAGAAGTTGCACTTAGAATGAAAACTCCTCTTATCATGTAGAATTGGTCTTGTTTATCTACTTAATAGAGTGATTCTTAGCTGAATCAGAATACAGTATAGTCCACATGAGAGGCACTTAACCTACTTAATATGTTCCATTTCCTTTTTTGAAACTCTTCCCGTGTTTAAGTTAAGCGAGCCTTAAGAACTACAGTAGTCAAAGCTATTTCAACTTAAATATATTTTTGAAATATTGTAACCTATGAGAGAGAAATGAAACACGGAGATAATCAAAGGCTTCAGGTGGATTGCACTAGCTCTTTTCTTTCTTTTTGTAACTGTGTGACATCTCAAAACTAATTAAGCAGAAGCATCTTAGGAGTATGATCATCTTTATGCATTTGCTTATACTGCCACTAAGATGATCTTCTCGCTCAAGTGCTTTTGGGAAAACAAGCGTCATTCCATTACTGCTCAGACAGACACGTCCCACATGGAAATTGGAGTTTGTCTGTTTTCCTTCATGTTTAGAGATAGAAATAACGCTGCATAATTGAGCTTGCAATGTAAAATGAAGCCTCAGCACCATTGTCCAATCACCATAGCCCTGACATAGGGCCTTTCCAAAGAAATAACCTCATCAACCTATTCAAGTGTTTTATTGTTGATGAAGCAGGTTTTTTTTTTTTTTTGCTGTTATTTTGAACCGGCATTTTAACATGGAGAATGCTTTCACAGTATAGTATGTATTTGTCAGAGGAAGATTCAGAGGAAGATAAGTAAAATTGCTGATCCATTATCACTGCCCTGGGCTGAGTTTCCCTACAGCATTGTAGCACTGAGGCCATTATAGAAAAGGAAGAATACGAAACAAAATAGATGGGAAATGTTGCTGAGAAAACTAAAGTTCTTTGATTTTATCCCAGTTGACAAGTTTCTCAATTGCCTCAAAATGTTGGCCATCTTTATTCCATCAGAGTCCAGTTCAATCAATTCAAGGATTCTAAAAATCTAACTGATTATAGATTTTCAGCGCTCTGGGTTGGTTGGAAAACAACAGTTCAGATGCTTGATCTTTGGTTCCTAGATTATGGAGTTGACGTTTTGCTATCACTATATCACAACAAGGTGTTTTTGTCATTAGTATATTCAAAAGTAAACACTTAGGAAGGTAATTGTTTTCCTTTTCTGCAAAAATGATCATTAATGCGGCCAGGCATTCATCCCATCTCAGTTGGCTCACTGGCTATATTCAGTTACTCACTGTCCTTGGGTTATCAGTTTTAAAATCCACTATACACTATATCATATTTTGGATGTTACTTTTTCCACCCTATGATATAAGCCTATGATATGCTGAACTGTTGGTTGCCTTTATGAGATCACTTTGTTTTGATTTGTCTTGGAGTGGTTTTGTTATCATGTTCATACAATTCACCCTTTTTCTTCTCAACACCTGTATTTATAATGTCAAAATCAACTGTGTTTAGACGTCCCTTACTTTGTTCCTGTCACATTTGATTCACTGTGTGATTCAGCTGCAGAAGTAAAGGGGTGGGAAATGTATATTTTTTAATTTTGTCAGTTTGCTGTGATCAGAGGGAACAGAGGCAAAACATCTGACATCCTGGATAGTTTTTCTATCCCACCGCTTTTTGATCCCATCCAATAATGCACAACATTGTATGTGTTTTTTTGTTGTTACACAGTTGAAAAAATGCTGAGGTGATCTTCCTATTATTTAATTTTTTTATTTAATTAGGTGCCTGGCTGGGCTTTGTTGGCTCCACTGCATGCATAATTTATCTTGACATATAGAGATACAGTGATGAAGGAGAACACAATGTAGAAGAAGACAGGAAGATAAATAAAGTATTTTTCTAGCTTTGTTGAATCTCCTTTTTGCACTGCTAATATAAATTGAAGTTAACGGCACCTTTGAAGTTTGACATTAAGTCATTATCTTTCCATGTAAGCATGTCACATATTGCAGAGGGTGCACCATTGGGCATGGCTGGCTGCCAAGACTCAGGCAGCACACTCAGTAAAAATGCAGTAGCCCCTAAAGCCCCTAAAAATGTTTTTACAGAACATTAAGAAACTCTGCCTATTGAGACCACAGGAACTATGACTGATGAAAAAAAAGGGGGGGAAAAGAGTTGGGATCATTTATAGTGCATTCACACATGGCATACACTGTGTATGCTTCTAAATGGCACTTAAAACATTTCTTATTATGTTGAAAACCACATTTTGTTCTATGTACTGTATAACCACATGGGCACAACATGTTTAAAGGGTAAGCTTTGGCATATTTTAGATTGGGTGGAGGAAGGGTACCTATAGTATATACTGCATCCGCATAAACAAAAACAAAAGTTTGGTTAGGCAATCAGGCTCTGCTTCTACTGATCTTCGTGAATATGCAATTTTCATCATATGTTTGATGAGGGATTTTGGATGCATGAAATTAGCCTGGCTTGAGGAACAATTAATTGCAGACAATATTAATGGTTTGCAGGCATATACTTCGGCAAGTTTATGTATTCCTGCTTGTGCATCCTGAGATTTTAGCATAGTTCAGATGTTCAATTTGCTTATTAAAGATGGAAAAGTATTGGCATAACTCAAATCTTGTTATGTCAAACAACATGTTTGTCCATGCCAGTCTTTATAACCTAAGGAGGGTTTTTTGGCAATTATATTTTACCAATTGTCATATATTTATCGTAACATGGAGGAAACAAATAAAAACCCTTGAGCGAGCAGTTTCCAAACAACTCTCTCTCTATATCTCTCAGAACGACCTCATGGACCCTCTTCAATCAGACTTCAAGGCTTCTCACTCTACCGAGACTGCTGTCCTTGCTGTCATGGAGGCTCTCCACACTGCCAAGGCTTCATCCCTCTCCTCTGTCCTCATTCTCCTTGACTTGTCTGCGGCTTTTGACACAGTTGACCACCAAATCCTTCTCTCCATCCTCTCTTGGCATTACAGGTTCTGCACACTCCTGGTTTGCTTCCTACTTGACTAACTGCTCTTACCAGGTCGCATGGAGAGGATCCCTGTCCAGACCATGCTCTCTCAGCACTGGCATTCCGCAGGGCTCAGTCCTGGGGCCGCTACTGTTCTCTCTGTACACCAGATCCCTTGACCATGTGATCTCCTCTCATGGCTTCTCCTATCACTGCTATGCTGATGACACTCAACTCTACCTCTCCTTCCCTCCCACAGAAACGCAAATTGATTGTCGCATCACAGCATGTCTTAAAGACATTAGTGCTTGGATGTCCTAAAGCTCAATCTTGACAAGATGGAGCTACTCTTTCTCCCTGGAAAAAATTGCCTTCACACTGACTTCTCCAAAACCATTGAGAAAAACACTGTGCTGCCCTTGGAATGACCCTGTACAGTCAGCTGACCTACTCTGCCAACATTGCTGTAACAACCCGCTCCTGCAGGTTTTCCCTCTATAACATCTGCATAATCCACCCGTACCTTACGAAGGAGGCGACGCACCTCGATCCTGGTCCAAACATTTGTCATTTGTTGTGTTTTGATTCAAATATGTCGTTGCAGGGGGGGGGGATTTTTCACCCCCAACATATCACTGTGAACTACTATGCAATTTAATATTTGTAATGTTTTTTGATTTTTTTATTGCACTAGAGGATATTTTGGGGCCAAACATGCATATATGCATTGATTGGCTCTTTAATAATGGCTGTTCCTAATGAAGGCCTCTTATTTGTTTAGGTAAATAAATGCCTTGGCTGTTATTGGAAGTTTTACTGTAAACACACACACATACTAACACCTCTCTCACACATGAATCCTGTGACATTGCCCAATTAGTTTTACTGGTAAAGGTAGCAGTTTCTTTGTTCACGCAAGACAACATGCCATTCTGCCTATTTAATCTAACGCTGGCATTCACACAACGTCATCTGTAATGTCTGTCTGTGACCTAAAGAAAATTGTAGAAGTACATTACAATTTAATAAAGCATCATAGCCTATAACCTGTCCTATAGTTCTCTATATAGGCTTGATTTTGAGTCCGACCAACTCGTCCAATACGTCCAAAAAATAAAATACATATTGTTGAATTACTCACTCTTTTCTCACTTTCTTTTAACCCTTGTGTGGTGTTCGGGTCTGTGGGACCTGTTTTCAATGTTTACTAAAAGAAAAATTACAATTAATTATTTTTTCAACCTGAGACTAATTGTCTTTGGCTCATTTTCTGTGAAGAACATATAAAATAACACATTTTCATTGAGCGCACACTGTGCACCCCCCTTCACATGTATATTACATATGTGGTGTTTGGGTCCGCTGGATACGTGTGTAATAAAAGTGTGCTGTGTACCTTCACTCCGTCTTCCTCCTACCTGTGTGTGTATGTGTGTGTGTGTGGTTGCTCCTTTTTGCACTGTGTCATAGATTGAACACGACCCTCTCCACCATTTTATAGGAATTATTGCCAAATGTCCCAAGCCTAGTCCCGTCA
>OMOT01077359.1:0-26206 GCA_900312575.1 Acanthochaenus luetkenii
CACCCACCGAGACCACCAGATGCACTTTACTTGCGATGAAAAAAATAATTTGTTTTGTTCAATGTGTGCATTGCAGGTCTGGGAATCGTGGTCATTGCGCTCAGCTGTGTGGTAACCACTGTCACGGGCCTATCCATGTCAGCCATTTGCACCAATGGAGTGGTCAGAGGAGGTAAGACCATGCGTCGCTCCACCCACACCATAACTCCGCCAGAGCGGGCTTACATTCGCATATGGAAACGTAGAGTGAATTCCGCTCTTGAAAGTGAACCTTTTGTACAGGTGTTTTGTAATCTTGTTAGATAAGCCACTGGCAGCTGATACTTACTCGTGCAACAGTGTGAGTCGCCGTAGCTGACACAGACAGTTCGAACGTTTGTTATGAACGTTTATCCCTGAGATAACACTAATTCTCATCCTGACATATAATCTTTTAGTGAGAGAGTGGAATGACGAGGAGGACAGTTTGTTTGCGTAGATAAAGACGCAAGGTGCCCGACCCCAAAGCCTTCTCTGTTTTACGGGACACTTCACTTGTCCTGACATTAAGTCAATGAACCAGTGACGTGGTGATTAATCATCTACCGTCGCTCTTGTGTCATTCCAGGAGGGGCTTACTACTTGATATCTCGCAGTCTGGGCCCAGAGTTCGGCGGCTCCATCGGTCTGATCTTTGCCTTTGCCAATGCGGTTGCTGTGGCCATGTATGTGGTGGGATTTGCTGAGACTGTGGTGGACTTGCTCAAAGTACGTGAGGTTTTGCTGATCATTTGCCCGTAGAACGCAGGGACCCTCAAGACACCTCGTTCCCAAATCTCTGACAATACCCTAATGCCCTGTCGCTGTCCCTCCCAGGAGCACGCTACCCTCATGGTGGATGAAGTAAATGACATCAGGATCATTGGATGCATTACAGTGGTATTCCTGTTGGCCATATCAATTGCTGGAATGGAGTGGGAGGCCAAGGTGAGCGATATGCACCATGCTGGTCATCACAGGGCCAGGTGAGGTCAAAACGTAACTTGACTCCACTGTGAAACAATATTGTCATCTCTCCCCATAGGCACAGATTATTCTACTCATTATCTTGCTCGTGGCCATAGTAAACGTGTTTGTGGGAACATTCATTCCTGCAACCCAGGACAAGAAATCCAAAGGCTTCTTCAATTACAACTGTAAGGATACAATAGAGACAATCTTCATTTAAAACAACGACAACAACGTTTAACTTAACTCAAAGGGATTATTAACATTTGACACACTCACATGACACTCTGTGACCGTCTCTGTCCCTCTCTCCCATTTTCACTTTTGCACAGTGAACATATTCATGGAGAACTTTCCTCCGCATTTTCAAGACGGAGAGTCATTCTTTACCGTATTTTCCATCTTCTTCCCTGCTGCCACGGGTATTCTGGCTGGAGCCAACATCTCTGGTGACTTGAAGGTAACTCTCTCAAACCTAAGGAAATGGAGATCATTGCATAAGAAGCATGCATAGGAATCATCCGTTCCTATAGTGCACGGGTTCCTAAACAATAGGCTGAGCGCAAAAGAGGAAACTTGCACAGCAAGCCAATGATGCACAAGACTGATGCACTTATATAATTGACCCGAGGTGATTGAAAAACGCAGCACTGACATACAGGTCTCCCGTTTTCTTCATCTTCGCTGTGATGACTGGAATATGACCTGTTCTAATGCAGATGTATGTTATTTAACAGGATCCCCAAGAAGCCATTCCTAAAGGTACCTTGCTGGCCATCCTTATCACTGGTGTGACCTACTTGGGTGTGGCCCTCTGTGTCTGTAAGTGCAATGTTCTACAGTTGTGCTTTCTATATAAAGTACAGTACCTCACTAGAGGACGGCCCAGTCTCCCAGTTATTATAGCAGATACAGCAAGACCCAGCAAGACACATGTGCATACATAGCCTATGTGCACCCCAAGGGATAATTTATCAGTTATGTTGGCAAGTGTGAATTTGGTTCATCTAAGAAATAATTCCTAAGCACTGTATGTTCTCGTCTCTTATTGGTCAGCTGCCTCTGTTGTCCGTGAGGCCACAGGAATCATAAATGACACTATCACAGGAGCAACATGTCAAGGCCCATCATTAGCTGCTTGTGAGCTGGGCTATAATTTCACTTCCTGCGAAGTAGAAGACTGCAATTTTGGCTCGATGAACAACTTCCAGGTACGCGGCCTCCAAGCCTGAAATGCTGTTATAATGCTCCCCTCCCTTACATATAAAGGGCTCCAGTTTCACCCATTATGTTCTCCTTTCCTCACCTTTTGTCTAGGTGATGACTATGATATCAGGGTTTGGCCCTCTCATCACTGCTGGAACCTTCTCTGCCACCCTCTCCTCAGCCCTGGCCTCCCTCGTCAGCGCTCCTAAAGTCTTCCAGGTCAGTCTAACACCACTCTTTATGAATGGAAAAAGAAAAAGTCTAGAGTAGATCTGCACTGAAGGAAGACTGATTAACTTCTGAGAGCAATAAGCCCCCTCTAACTCAGGCTCTGTCTCTCCTCAGGCACTGTGCAAAGACAACATCTACAAAGTCCTGCACTTCTTTGCTAAGGGTCATGGCAAGAACAACGAGCCGATCCGTGGCTATGTCCTCACCTTCATCATTTCTGTGGCCTTCATTCTCATTGGTCAGTTGAACTGCTGTCTGTTTGCTTTTCCATAGTGTCTTTGCGTTGCAAAAAGTATATATATATGGTACTGTATATATATCTTAACAAGCTATATAGTCTTAAAATCTTGTTAACCTTTAAAAAAGTGAAACAATCTGACAATGGGGTGATATAATTCTGTTGTTTACTCTTGTCCAGTTGGCAGATGTTCCACTTGATTGACGAAACATAAGGTTTTAGGACTTAATAACTAATCAATCTCAGCGAAATCTTCCAATCTGATCCTGGTTTGTGTCTCTGTAGGTGATCTGAACGTCATCGCTCCGATCATCTCCAACTTCTTCTTGGCATCGTATGCTCTCATCAACTTCTCCTGCTTCCACGCGTCCTACGCCAAGTCTCCGGGTAGGTCGTAACAGCTACACTACAGAAAGAGTCCATTTTAGCAAAGTCTTACGAGTTAAAAATGGTCAGTGGGGTGAGATAATTTCCAATTCTGTTTAACGTCTTTCAGGAATTTTGTAGAATATTTTTTTGTGCGTGAATATTTTGATACAAGGCAGACTGGTATCAATAAAATGGTACCTGATTCGATTCGAGAGAATTACCTGAAACAAACAAAAAACTGATTTTAAGACTCGATACTACATTAAAAAGTCCACAGCTACTGACAATTGTCGTCCCTCTGTGATACATTTCCTAGGTTGGAGACCAGCATATAAATTCTACAACATGTGGCTATCCCTGTTCGGGGCACTGCTCTGCTGTGGCGTTATGTTTGTTATCAACTGGTGGGCTGCTCTCCTCACATACGCCATCGAAATCCTCCTCTACCTCTATGTCACGGTCAAGAAGCCAGGTGAGCCGTGTGCACGCATGCATACCGTACGCACCAACGCATATATGCCCTGCATGGTAGCGCTCACCTGTTTGACTCGTTCTCTCCAGACGTGAACTGGGGCTCATCCACCCAGGCGGTGACATTTGTGAGCGCAGTCAACAATGCTCTGTCTCTGTCTGGGGTAGAGGACCATGTCAAGAACTTCAGGTAAGCACCTGCATCGCCTAACTATGGGTAGTATAGGCGATGTGACGTAAAATATGTATATTCTAAGATACTATGTGGCATTGTAACACTCCTATTCCTTTTTTCAGGCCTCAGATCTTAGCGCTGACTGGTTCAGCAAGGACCAGACCAGCTCTCCTCGACCTGGCTAACTCCTTCTCTAAGAACTATGGCCTCTGTCTCACCTGTGAGGTGTTTGTGGTACGTTTTTGTTGACCGTGGATAAATGGCTATTACAAAAGCAGCCCAAATCCCAAATTCTTTATACAAATTTCAACCTTCAACACACAAAAAAACGAGATTTCCACATCAAATTGTGCAGAGTACAGACTTTCACATGCAGAAGTCATTCAAGTTCATATGAAGTGGGGATGAGAGAGATGCCAACTGTCTGGATACCTTTGACTAAAGTTTAAGGTCAATTATGTCCTTAGGTCTTAATATGAAAGAGGTGGTCTCTCTCTCTCTCTCTCTCTCTCTCTCTCTCACACACACACACCCACAAACACACACACAGCTGTTATGACATACGGTGACCCAGGCATGTTGTGTGACCTCTCCAGGGCCCGAGATCAGAGGTCCTTCAAGAGATGAACGCTGGCATGGAGAAGAACCAGCTGTGGCTTAACAAGAAGAAGCGCAAGGCATTTTACGCCGCTGTGGCCTGTGACAGCTTCAGGGAAGGGGCCGAGACCCTGCTGCAGGTTAGCGTGGTCATGAATTAGTCAACATTACTCACGGTGAAAAAAGAACAGAAAAATACATAAACTGAAACACGTTTTTATTTTATTTTACAAGATTAGAGATACTATTTGGAAATGACTTCTGACTGATTCCAGAGAGAAACTGGATTGAAATACTTTAGAAACCCTTTTTATTGGCCCTATTCTTCCTCCCAACACTGAGTATCTATTGCCCTGTTATGACTCAGGCCTAGAGCAGTCTGGGGGATCTGGTCATGGCCATTAGCGGAGGAGGTAGAAGAGGAAAGAGTTAATGAGGAGCAGGAGGAGAACAGTGTTATGGCTCTGGCTATCGCCCCTCTTGAGATAAGGCCTCGGCTCATTGTCAGGATGTCTTACTTCAAACAGCGCAGCAGATTAACAGCTATAATTGATTAACGCTGCATTGGATAGAGACCCTGCAGCCAGAGGGAGATCTGCTTAGTGATCTGGTTCTAACTTCTGGCAGCAAAAGAGCTTCACAGCCTTTTTGTCTATAGCTGAACCTTTTTGGAGATTGTTCCTTCCCCTGTTAATTAAGACACCAGGATTATTACAACCGCAGTGTCACACGGTGTCTGTGCCGCACTGGTTTAGGGCTCAGTCCGGTTTGGCGTTTTATCTTTACGTTATGAGTGTTGTGCGTTTCCTTACAGGCCACTGGTCTGGGTCGTTTGAAGCCCAACACCTTAATGATGGGCTTCAAAAGAAACTGGAGGACTACTGACTCAGATGCAGTGCAGAGCTATGTGGGAGTGCTGCAGTACGTTGCACACGCACACACACACACACACACACACACACACACACACACACACACACACACACACACACGCAACTAATAACGATAACTTATCCCATAATTAAAAACACATAGAGGATCTTCATGTTCTGCTGAGCTGTTGTCCTAATTCCCTGTTTCCTGTTTGTCAGTGATGTGTTTGACTTTGAGTATGGAACGGCGGTGCTGAGGATGAGCCAGGGGCTTGATATGTCTCACAATTTGGAGGCAGAAGGTCAGTATGAGACTTATAATAAGACTAAGACATATGTATAAAAGGGCTATATAAATAAAGATTGATTGCTATTGTTCATGGCAACAGTAGTGAAAAGCAGCAAAACAATAAGCTACTTAACTCGGTTTTGGTTTCGCTTGAGTACATCATGTAAGACACTGATCTTAAAATGAGAGCATATATTATCTCAAGCAAGTTCACTAGTACTCGTAAAACATGTGCGCTAAAGACCGCTTGTGAACACGTGTAAAGAAAGGGTTGATTTATAGCATCAGACCGCCAGTCTCTATATACCAAATTTGATTCATCTAAACTGAGCAATAAATGCACTGATTTATTAGTTTGCTTCTTCTGTAACCAAAGTGTGACTTTTACGACCATTGCTCCGAGAATTCCACTTCGTTAACATTTCATGGTGCGTTGTAAAAATGCTATTACAGTAGATTCCTCTAATATGAACAGAGGGGTAGTCGTGTCTGGACTTAATGGGGTGGATGCTGGAGTTTGCCACTTAATACAGTGAGTGGGTGTCCACTTAAAATAATGTTAGGAACAGAAAGTGAGTGGAGGATGTTCATATTCATTGCACATAAACATGGGCCTTATTTGGGTATAGCTGCAGCTTCAAAATCTCACCTTAAAATGACCCCAATCAATCATTTTCCCAGAATGTCGAGCTACAGATGCAAAATAAGGGTTTTGCTGCTTTCTAATTCCATCCTTACACAAACACTGACACATTCTCCAACGCTTTCAATCTGTTTAATTTCATTGGGGGGTTTTTTCACCTGAGGTAACAGATTTACAAAGAAAGCAAATGGAAACAAACTTTGTACCGTTTCAAGACATTTCAACTTATGATTAGCTGTCACATTATTATTTTGACAATTTATGAGTGAACATTTTTATTATTCCCCTTACCTGTATTTGCACAGAACTGATTTTCACGGCCCTTAGCTTCACTGCAGACCCTTTACTCCCCTATGAGTTGCAGCATGGCCTTTGAGACTGTTCTGCTGTAGCTCATATAATACGTCCATGGTTTAGACTCAAGACTAAAAGGTGATTATGCATCTAGACTGTGGGACGTCCTGCCTGAGGAACATAGGCTAGCGTATTCAGAATCATCTTTTAAATCACTTTTTAAGAAGTCCTTTCATAGACTTGCTCTTTGATAATGTTTTTGATTGTGCCCATATTTAATCTAGTTAGGTTCTTGTGTTTTTATTTTTACTACTTTTTCTTTTAAAGTGTGTCTTTTTTAAAATATATTTTAATATTTCTTGTTGAATGCCTTTTTTGTAAAGGATATTAGGTTATGTGTTGATTACACATTAAATAGGAGACAGAAATATGAAGACAAGGTGGAAGTAAACCATTCTTCTACAGGACAGACATGTGATTGTCTTTCACCACAGAAACAAAATACCGTACATAAATTCTCAGAAAATGTGTGAATTACTGAAACAGAACTGTAATCGTTTTTTCCAAAGAACTTCTAATATAAGAAAAACAGTAATACGTTTAAAAAAAAGTAATCTTCACAAAGTGTAATGTGACCGTAGTGTGCCTGCTTTCATGCCCATACCGGTTGACAATGATAACACTGATAAGGCAGGGCACTTTGGTCTGTAGATTACCGTACATACAAAGTAGCTGAGATGAAGGTCGGGTAGCTACCAGACAACACGTTAAAATGTTTACCAAATTACTGTTGTTTGAACCGAGAGAGAGCTTCTGCAGAAATCGTAATAATAACACATATAATCCTGAATAATGTAACACAACATCACAACACAGAAGAATGATTACATGCATTTATTACACTTTATGATGGAACTAGAAGAGACTAGTAAAAGGCTGGTTCGAAGTTTAATTCTCCGCCTAATCTAACATGTATGTTTTCTCCCTCTAGCGGAGATGCTGAAGGCGGTACAGGAGCAAGAAGCACTGGAGAAAGAGATGATGCCGAACGGTGGTAAAGGAAAAGGCTTGTTCAGGAAGTCGAGGAATTCCTCTAAACAAGTGCTCACCACCAGAGGTATCAGCAACCGTCCATCTACATTGACATTTCACATAGGCTTCAATACCGCAAGTGATTTAAAGTCCATTGAATCTACCGTACAGTAGACGGTATCAGTACATTCATATAATCTGTAAATATGCAGAGGCAGGGAAATATTCTCACATACAGCAGATCTCTCTCTCTCTCTCTCTCTCTCTCTCTCTCTCTCTCTCTCTCTCTCACACACACACACACACACACACCAACGGGGATAGACGGACACATAACAGGATAGTTGCTAAACACCACGAAACTATGAGCTCAAAAATTACAGCAGAATTTAATCAACATCTCTATAACGCATCAAAGCTGGTATTTATGGCCTATTAGGCACCTTATTCGATGTCCTTATTTGAACTGCTACGTATCCATTTATGGCAGGTCTGCCATTCAGAAACCACTTGTATCCGAGGGTAACACACACAGACTAATTTCCTGTTGTTAGAGCACAACATAGGACCTATGTCCAATGATTGCTCTGCATGTCTGTAAACGGCCCAGTAATATGAGACCGTTTTACAGGACCCGGTGCACCTTTTGTGGCAAACACTTTCTTCATGATGTTCCCATACACACGGCTGCACAAATTCACGACTGGTTTCATGAACACTAGGATCAAGTCAGACGCCTTCCGTGGCTTCTCCAATCACCAAATCTAAACATCGTTGAAGCTTCGTGGGAAACGGATGTTCATCCTTTAAACATCTGGAGGGTTTTCTTCTTCAGGAAAAGTCCAATGTCCCATTACACACAGTTCAGGATTTGAATGACGGTAATCCAAGGAGTACTGTAGCTATTCTGAAGGACGGCCCTACTCCCTATTAGGTACTTCATATTCATATATCGTTAGGTGTTTCTGTTATTCTGCCCCATAATAATAATAATGTTAGAATCTCACTCACAGGGGCTCAATCCTTCCATCTCACCCTGTCACTTTGTCACGCAAAGCTACTTCCTGTCTCTTTTGTGTGTTTTAGGAGGTTTTCTCTTTCAACTGAAACATTTACAATTGCTGTTGCCAAAAAATACCTGATAGAGAAAATATTGCCCATTGCATTGTATCACAGTATTTTAGCTGATGTGAGCTAGTTTCCAATAAATCTTTCAATGTTCAACCTTGGAGCAAAACACACCTCTTGATTTGATTGAGCTGAATCAACGCAAACCCCCTCTGTACTCATTATAGTCTGATTATAATCACTCTCATTGCAGGCCATCATCCACCCTGACACGGGAGAGAAGATCCTCATGCCCTTTCGCATGTCAGGTACAGTAGCTTGGTGTGGAAGGGTTGGGGAAAGTGGGATCAGGGGCTTGTTACTTGGTCCAACATGGAGGCGTCGTTCACCCTGGGAACTGTCACGGCTCAACAGGGCTCTTTCAGATTGTCTCAGGCCTGGAAAAGGTCACTCTCAGCTGGGTGCTGATTAAAACCTCTCTCCCACGGTGACAGAGGTAGGCCTACTGTTGGGCCTCTGAAGAAACAGGAATAGTTTGGTCCAGTCTGAAAACACCTTTTTTTGAAGGGAACCGTCAGAGAGAGGGTGGGGGAGAGACGAATGAGGGAGGGAGCGGGATTTAACATGTTAGGACCAACATGTATGTCACACATGCGAGTGTAGCTGCCATTGATGGCAGCGCAGAGTCCTACTGATCTGTCACACCTGTAAATCAATATCTGTACAGCCATCTTTCTATGAATGTTGTGGTCACTTCGACCCTGGTAACATGTTCAAATTCAGATACAAATTCATTGAAATCCGGATTTCATTTACTTAAATCTGTCCCTGAACTGCCTGATGAAATGGAGTTTGAATTATAAAATACACATTTTGCACAGATACGGGGGGTGGACAACATAATGAAAACACCTAACACTATATGAATATTAAGTACATAATGAGGAGTAGGGCCGCCCTTTGCCTTCAGAACAGCTTCGTTCCTTCCTGTATTGCTGGCATACAAGTCCTGAACTGTGTGTCGTGGGATACTGGACCTTCCTTCAAGAAGGAACGGCTCCAACTTCTTTGTGGGATGAAGGAATGGAAATCTACTTCCGATAAAGGTTCAATAATGTTTAGATCTGGTGAGGCTGTAGTTTTGTGGTGTGGCAACTATCCTGTTAAGTGTCTGTTTTGGGCTAACTGTGGATTCTCAGCAACGTGGTCTCATAATATCCGATCTTTACGATCAGATCTCAAAAATCATATTGCAATTACAAGTTTAACTTAGTTCTTCAAGATCAAGAGCAAACATTCGTAAGCATAAGATGGTAGCAGTGATTACATGATTGCCTCTGTCTCTTGACAGGTTTTATCCCATTTGGCACACCAGTGGTAAGACTACTTTGAGATCATAAAAACAACACAAAGCTATCTACAATCACGCATGATATTCACTCCAAATTACTCAAGGCAAATCTTCTTGAATTAAAGACTAAAAAATACTTGTTTTCAGGATGAAAATATGTTGGTGGATTGTATTAACACATTGCACCAGCCTCAAAAAGAGGCTTTTTAAAGAAGGGCTGCCTTGGTCCAGATATTTTGACATGCAAATGCATTTCCTCCCCTTCTTTTCCTATATAGTTATCCTACTGCATTATTTTATCATTACTGTTTTGATACTGTATGTTACTGTACTGATATATTACTATAGCTTACTTTTTTCTGATACTCTAATTTGTACTTTCAGATTACGTTTGTAAAGAGAGTTTGTCTTTGTGTAGGTTGTTGGCCTCCTTCTCCCTAATCAAACCTTGGTGTCGACTATCTTCTGGCAGGTACAGCCACGTAACTCAAAACTATAAGATTAATATACAGACAAACTTACTTCTCTAAAAGCATTATTCACAACTCAGAATGAAATCATTTTACCTGGACCTATTTTCCCATGTTTGAAGATGTTACACAATTAGAGCCCTTTTTTTCATTTCATATTGCGATATACTGTGTTGCTCTGAATAGGAATTTTAAAGGTGCTACGTGTAGCATTTTAACACGAATAAATCATTACCACATACATTTTGAGACAGTATAATTACCGTAAACAAACGGAGGAGATTGTCAGCCTGTACACTTTCATGGGAAATCTGCTGGATTGTTTTATGGCCCAAAATAGGAAGAGGGTGCTGTTCTTTCCAGAGCTAACAGAGGTAAAGCTCTCAGACTTTCTTGCAATGGCCGATGGTGGAACAAGTGAAAGGCCAATGAAAAAAAAAAAAAAAACTTCCAACATGTTTATCCTCTTCAGTAAAGACAAGGACACCAGGGACGGGGGACAAGTAGCAACATCTTCTTTGCAACAGGAATCACCATATTTATGGGAAATGTGGTCTTCATTTTGAGAAACACTAGCACTAACAATACCACTGGTGTGAGATCGAAGCTACCAATCGTATCAACCATGGTCTCATCTGTTTACGGTAATTATACCAAGGTATCAATTAAATTGACTGATATATTGATGTTTAAAAATATTGTAGCACCTTTAAACCACAGAGTGATACAGTATGTCCTTCTTGACATGTATATTACATAGCCATTAGTAGCATATATATTAACAAGGTTATTTTTTCACCTGCCCTCCTTTTACAGTGGTTAAACCAGAGTCACAATGCCTGTGTTAACTACTGCAACCGCAATGCCTCCAAGGTACTGTATCTGCAATAAAGACACCCAGACCCCTTTAGGCAGGTATATTTGTGTTTGGATAATGTAATCTCAGTTCCTTTTGTTGCCACTTTAGCCAGCTCCAGCTTCCACATTTTTCCAGGGATACCTTGGAGCAGTGACCAGTGCAGTCTCCATTGCCGTGAGTACCCATAATGCCTTTGCTCTGACTCATTCAAGTGGTTGAACCACCTATTGATCCATTATATCAGCTGACTTTTTAACTAGTATTTATACTTTTGACTTAGACCAATATATTGGCCTGATGTTGGAAGTTTATTAAATATCACATATCAGCCAGTTTTGTTGTCCACTGCCAATTTGACGGAGGTTCCTTCCTGACCACAGGTACATAAAAACAGTATGGAAGACATTCAATACAATTTGGTTTTCTTTACACACTTTATTCATTCATTTAATAGTTTAATAAAAAAATTATTTGCATTCATTCTTCATTTAAAGGCAGCATCCCAGAGTTTCCCCCTACCATTGATTAGGACTGGTCTCCCTGCCTTAAAGGGATACTTTCCCCTAAATCGATGTTACCTCCATTTTGTGAAACATTCCACCCCTCCCTGAGTCTGAAAATGTGTTTTTTGTGCATATAGCTGCTTCTGAGACGTTGATATAGAATGTCGTCCTTAAAAGTAAAAGTCTTCCCCCAACGACAGAAGTAGGGAAAACACTCACCTACGGTTCCTATAGAGCAGCTCGCTTGAGATTGTGAAAGTAGACGGAGAGAAAGAGAAGCGAGAGAGAGAGAGTCGATGCCGCGGGCCGCTACCTCCTGCATCACCAGCATCCCAGCCTCCATTCTTTTTTGGACACAATTGTCCTAAAGCATTTTTCCTATTGCCAAAGCCTAATTGGAAGAAGCAACCCAAACCACAGGGACCGGGAGGGCAACTTTCAGAGAAGTAACGTTAACGCTAGCTAGCTAACGTGTTTTTGACCTATGCTAACATTAGCCTCTCAACACAAACCTATCCCTTTCCAAAGCGCAAAATCTTTAAAAATCCATTGATACATTTATTTTTATTTTTTTAAATGGGATGCAATATGCTATTTTAATCCAAATATAACTGGTTTGATTTAGGGTAAAGCATTCCTTTAAAGTCCCACTGAAATAAAAAATTACCTTTTTAGCTCATTCTAACTCTTATTTGACAATTTATGCCAAAAGAAGTTCTGAGAATTTGGGGTGGAAAACACTTGCTTTGGCAAGAAAATTTCCAATTTTCTTATCTGCACAAAATATCAGCTATTGGCAGCTTCCATCCCAAAAGTATTGACATTCTGTCGAACTCTATTTTCAGCATTTTGGCATCAAAGACTCTAGAGCTAGTTGTAATGTCAAAAGAGTATAACTCACACTTTAACACACACACACATGCCTGACACACCTCTTAGTGCGGACACGGGGCTCAAACTGAGCCAATTACTGGTCCCGCCGGGCGCCCATCCGGCTGCTGCCCTCAGGCTTGACAACAGCAACAGGCACAGAAAACCATCGGGGTGTCTAGGGGGCAGAACGACAGGCCGGGAGGGAGCGGGGGGGAGCTCTCCAATTAAACCTCTGCTTTGGTGGCTGCCCCCTGCCTGGCTGGGGAGAGACAGAGGTTGGAATGGTGTGGTGGTGTGTTATCTGAGACACTTGGTTAAACACTGAGCCTTCTGTCTACAACACTCTAGTGTGTTAAGATACAGTGAAGGACTCACGTTATTGAATTGTTTATGCATAGAGCTGGGTGTTGTCACTTTTCCTTTGCCGATACCATTTCTGATAATTCAATACCGAATTGTATTTTGTTTTGCATGCTTTTCTGTGTTGAAGGTATGTTTCATTAGGCGACACAGTACTCTCATTTTGTGTTATAGGTTTTCTAGGGCACACTGAAAGGCTTCACACCCTTTTCATATTTAATTATATTTAATGTATCTGCACAGCAGCACCAGAAATCATTGGAGCCCATGTTATGTATGCAATTGGCTTTTCAAAATAGTCAGTTATCAGTTTTCAATAAATGTTCTCAGTGAAAATGCAGAGAAATTAGTGAAACATTTGAGATCCCTCTGTACAACTCAAAACACTTCAATGCCATGAAATTGATATTGATACAACAAATCAGTTTGGTGTCTATAGGTATTGTTTTTCAACATTTGTCCCTATAACGACTGCTGGTGAAAATGTCATCAGATCATTTCCTCATGCAGTTTGCCCTGTAACATAAGATGATATCTGAACATGCTCAGTTATGGAGGATGAGAATCCTCTATAACTTGCAAGCTTCAAGCTAAAGTATCCTATCTGCTTGTACGTTTGAATTTCGACGTTGAATTTCGACGTTGAGTTTCCTAAATCATTGGTCCTGTTGCTCAGTGACTGATCCAGTGTTTGCATATTGTTAATGAAACATTGCTCACATGGAAATTTTTCTTGTTTTTGAAGGTATAAGGATTCAGTGAGTTATTACATATTTTGTATGTCGATATTTATTCCCGCTCAAATAGACATCTGAGAAGACAACCGCTAAGCACAGAGCAGCTACAAACTATTCTTTTTATGTGTGTGTGTGCGTCTGTATCTGTGTCTGTATCTGTCTCTGGTTATTTCTCCAGGTTGGGCTGAACGTGCTAATCCAGAAAGCCAACCGGTTCAGCCCAACCACCAGGCTTTTGGTGCAGAGATTCATCCCCTTCCCAGCAGTGGGTACGTTCAAAACAGCTAAACACTTAATATGTATGTCATTCAGACCTTGGTCACATAGTAATTGCAAATAATTGTTTTTGTCGGGACAGTTCAGATAGTGACAGATGATCACAGAATAGTATATTAAATTGGCTCTTATGGCAGTCATTGTGTTGTCCTATCATGGTAAACCCCACCCATCGCAGGACTGATGTCATTCCAAAGATACTTCAAGGTGCAATAAGCCCCATAGCACAACATGACTATAATATATCTGCAGGGGGTTGATAGGATTGTTGATCAATACCAATGACTCAACAATTACTTCACCAGATGCTGAGATTTCTTGCTTTCTTAACTTTCTGGCCTGTTGTGAAACAAAAACTCCACACCCATTGGATTTTAAAGACGTGCACACACACACACACACCTTTCACAACACATTTCAGCTACAAAGGCTAAAAATCATAATTCTCAAGCCCAAAAAGCAAATGACAAAACCGTAGTATTATTCCAGTATTTCTTCACTAGACATTTCTGTTGGATCTCTGGATTCGCTGGCTTACTCCTCTCTTAAGAAAATGTGACTTTATTATTTGTGTCAATACAGGCCACTGTAAACTGTGCCAGAGACATGCTGATGGTGTTGCAGTTCCTTGGCTACTGATAAGAGTTTGAAAAAGTCATACAGTAGATTAACATTTAATTCCGGGGTCAAGCTTCTCAAATGTGATTCAATTAAATGCAGTTAAATTACATTTAAAGTGCATTTCACACACCGGTGTCACAATAACGCTTCACACAGCAAAACGTAAAATTATAAAAAACGTGTAAACAAATGTAGAGTGTGTACATTTACAAATGCAGTGTGATCATCACAAATCACTGTACGAGAGCCAAATGTGGCCGGACGATTTGTGTCATTCTGCTCCTCATTTGCCAGTCCATTGTGCTCTCTGGAGGCTTAGGGATGTGTTGCGGGCTTGTTATATATCAGACGTGTGTGTGTGTGTGAAACAAAGCCCGATTTTCATGTTGCTCCCCCCAAAAAAAACCACAGTCACACCCAGGGGTATAGACCCATGTTTTCCAAAATGCCCCGGGCTGCTGGATCGTAATTAAATTGTTTGCCTGCCCCCCCATCCTTACCATGGCGGTTCTTCTAATTAAATCAACAGGTTTCTACAGCCCTGCCTTTGCCTGGTAATTGGCTCCTCGTTATAACTCTGCTGCCGCAAACAAATTGGATAATTACCCTTAAAGTGGCGTCTATGTCAAGGCCTCATTTACCTGCTTTCTGTTTGTTCATCGTTGTTGTTGTTGTTTAGTTAGCCATTTTAATGACCTTTTATATGGGCCTAATTGAAGCAAGCGAAAGCAAAGTGCCGTTTGAATTTTCACTTGCTCGAATTTGTTTGCTTACTTAGGGTAGATTTATTTGTAATAACCTAATCAAGCAGCAGCCTGTCATTCAATTAGATCATGAAGACCATAACTGGGGGAATGTCATACCGCCAGATATATATGCGGGGACATTTCTCATTTACTTGTAATATTTATTTTAACTATGTGAAAATATATTTTAAGTGCTTGGGTGCATTTCTATTAGTGTACCACTAGTTATTAAATGACAATTAGAACGTACATAAATTGCAGCCACATATTTTAGCACTTTGTTTTACAGACTTCACAATAATCAGTTACATTTTATAATTATTTAGAATATACTTCTTTCCAGCATTTGATCTGCTTTAGTTTTTGTTATTCTTTTCCAGAATCCCCCAATCTGTACCTCCTATATATTAATTGGTCTGGATAGAAAAATCCCTTGTAGGTAAAAGAGCTATTTGCTCAGTCAATTGAATTCCTCTCACAAATCGACCTCCCAGCCCTGCAGCCCTAAGTAAAGATAACTCAGAATGCTGTTGTCTTAAATTAAAAAGGCTTGCGGCGCTAACGCTAAACTCTCTAAAATGAGTTTTTCTTATTCCTGTTAGAGTGAAGGAGACAGGTCCATCTGTATTAACATACATTTGTGTTCATTTTGGCCTCTGTGAATAAATCACAGGGTAACAACACTGCTGATGTTTCTCCAACGTGCCTCGATCTATCGTTCACCTTGGTTAGATTTCCCATTGTAGGTGATTCGACTCTTTAGTCAAAGTCGCGTGCAAAGGAGTGGCGTTCAGTTGCTGTGCTTACAAACCATACACATACGCCACAGAGAGGGTGGCAGAGTTGTTTCCTTGACATTTTAGCCATTTAGCTGACATCCTTACCCAGCGTAACAAACAATGAATAAGCAAGTAGGGGTTCGGTGTCTTTCTGAAGGACACTTAAACAGGACATTGGACACATTGGCTGTTGTCAGGATCAAACCTGTGACTTTTATATTACAGGACCGCTTAGGTTACATGACCAGTCATGTAGTGGTACATGAAAAGCAGTGGAGTGTCGTGACTTTTCCGCTAGGTGGGGCTGCTTTTAATCCAGCACGTCAGATGATCATTTTTCACACAGCAGGCATAGAGCCTAGTCCCCTAAGATACATCAATCATTTTTGTTTCTTTTTTTAAGAAACATACTAGTCTACTTCCAAACTTCTAATACATTTCAGAAATCAAAACAAACGGTACATATTTAACAGAACTCGTTTATTTTTCCGTTTGCATGTCATTGTCTGACACTATATTTAATTTATGTAATGTAGGCATAACATGCATGAATTCAATTCGACTAATTAAAATGATAGGTTATTAGTGCATTTTTCATTTGAAACTGTTATTCTATTTCAGCCACAACTAATCAAGTTTCACAAAGCAATCAAATTTTCATCCGTAAACATCATTCGCAGCCATATAAATCTCATTCAATTAATAGCGCAAAAGTGGGAAAGTTGCCAACAAATAGACGTAAATATTCACACCAGTACACTGAAAGTGTCCCACATCAAATAATTCATGAGAAAAAAACTAGGCCTATACAGTATTTATTTACGGTATCGTAACCTAGGTCTACAGTACTACATGTTAAGCGATAAGCATTTAGAAAATATCTAAATACATTTCACCGGCCCCTTCTGATTGTTCGAAGTGCATGCAGGTAAATTGATTAAATATTATTTCAGTTTCTCTACTCCAAATCAAGGCTTCTCCCGATAGGAGCTACTCACTTATACGGTAGTTGGATCGTTCTTTCAATGATGCAAATCTGTCCACGTAATCCAAGTTCATATGTTCCACAAACAGTCAATAATCCTTGAAAGTATATAGCTCCAGTCCACCTCTTCATTATGCTTACCAATGCCGAACCTGTAGCTGTCGCTAAGTTGGCTAGCAATGTTAGCTCCTCAAATATGGCTAGTTTCATGGCTTTATCCGCATGAGCCGGCTTGCTGTCTTCATTTTGGAAAGATGCTTAAGATCGCTCACTCCAGTTTCAGTCCAAGCCTTGTCCGATGTGGACGTTCAAAAAGTAAGCGCGGGAAGCACAAAACAACATGCCGCTCGATACACCCACAGAGCCATGGCTTCCTCGCATACCAGTTGCTAGCAAAGTCCCTGATGTCTGATTCTCCACGATCACCAGAGGGCTGTCGAATGTTGAGGTTCTCAGGCTGATCTGGACCCAACAGCTTCACAATAAGCTTGTCAGACAAACTTCTCTGTTCAAATGGTTTTCAAACAAAGAATCAACACTGTTAGGAGCAGGTTGTTCCTCTGGCACATTAGCCATTGTTACATTAGCCACTAACAGCTAGCGAACTATACTCTCCCGACTTCCTGCTCGACCACTGGCAATTAGCGGTATCAACCAAATCGGGCGTTTGTTTCTACGCCCTGGAATACGTTATTTTCCGCGCGAGCTGTCAACCAATCCAGTGTGGGCTGGTGTGGCTGCATTAAACTAGCGTGGCTCCTGTAAGGTGGAGAAAAATACGCCCCTCGGCACACAGACAAAGGCTGCAAGCAGTGTTTTTTCATCAGTAATCCCACTTTTCTATTATAATATATAATTTATGTGAATATAACAATTGAATTCTATATACATACACAGTGCCACAATTTTAAAATGTATTTATTAGAATAGTTATTTTCCAATTGGAACTGCAGGTTGGGAGGCGCCCTAGCGCCCCTAATGGATGACACGCCACTGATGAAAAGGTGGGTAGACTATGAACTCCAGTGGGGAATCACTATAAAGTGAACAACCACCAATATAAACACATAAAACCAATTATTTCCACAATAGTATTATTAATTGTACAATAAAGTTGTAGTTTCTAGAAAATACCTCATTTCGAGTTAACGTACAGCTCTCTGATAATACTACAATGTATACAAGGAATTTATATCGTAAAGATCTGTGTTGGCTTAAATGTTGTTTTGGTCAGCGGGCCTGGGTTGACGCCAAAGTGCCCATGAGCAAGGTACTTAACCCCTACCTTCTCCAGCCAAAGGGTGAAAAGACAATTTGCTCCTTAGTGGATTTATAAAATATATCAAATACCGAAGATTGACAAGCTTCACTTCAGGTGGATTCACCCTCCGCTTCATCCCTGCACGTCTTAGTTTTATTACAAAACGTTCTCACCCCTCCACAGCATGTGCCAACGTCTGTAACGTGGTGCTCATGAGGCACTCTGAGCTCTCGGAGGGCATCAGTGTGCTTGACAACGATGGAAACGTGGTGGGAACCTCTAAAGTGGCTGCCAGGCATGTAAGTAGAGATCACTTAGCTCTGAAAATTGTATATCTGATGCAAACTCATCCTGTACGGTTTTGTTGGTTTGATGATATTATGTTTTAACTGTGAAAGCTCAGAAATTACATTCATTCAAAGAATTCAATGAATTCATTGAAATTATGTTATTTGATACCAAAAACGAATTTCTGTTGTGTCTTCGGCTCCCATGTGTTAATTTTATGGCAGGCACTTTTAGAGACAGCCCTGACCAGAGTGGTTCTACCGATGCCGATCCTGGTGCTC
The DNA here is from genome assembly GCA_900312575.1 of Acanthochaenus luetkenii. Lineage (NCBI taxonomy): Eukaryota > Metazoa > Chordata > Actinopteri > Beryciformes > Stephanoberycidae > Acanthochaenus > Acanthochaenus luetkenii. The sequence continues at coordinate 18,863 of OMOT01077359.1, forward strand.
CCTCCCATGATCATGGCTGTACTGGAAAAGTAAGACACATTGCATTACTTGTTTTTAATCAGGATAAAATGACTATTTGAAATGGATTTAATACCTTTTCTTGACTTGATTGAGCTTGTCTGGCTAGCACTAAGAAAGGATATAAAAGGGTGTGGGTCTGGGATGCCAAAATGTGATGGTGACACTCTTGGATGCTGGAGGTCTAATTCAGTTAAACAAAACACCAGTGATGGGAGGTAACCACATTATAACCCCAATTAAATACCTGCACTCAACCTTTCGTCTCAACATTCAAGCTGGTTTTCAATGTAGGTGCCCAGTCTATTTTAAAGAGTAACTAAACACCAAACCCAAATCTGTGTGAAGCCGGGCATCTAAAGGTAACAAACATGCTACTGAAATTGCCATCTGCTATTGGCTGATCTTTGGTGCCAGTTGATGTCACCTTCTATTTATAACAGGTGGTGATGTCACCTGGCACAGATTTGGGTTTAAAGTGATAATCCAAAATATTCTTGTTTTTCTTGATTTGGGCGACACCCATAAACCATCATTGCTGTGGTTTTTTTGTACTCTGTGTAGGCACTGGCCCAACATACTGTAATAATAAAGATACTCAATTTGAGACTGCGGCTAATCAATGATAGCGAACCCTACAAGTCCAAAAGAAAAAGAGCAACATCTGCGTCGCTTTAAATCGTCCCTTCTCATCTTGGAGTGTTTTTCATCTTGGAAAGGCACTTTCCTTTTTATCAGCTTGCCTTCCTCAGAGCGATTCATCTGTTTATTTTTCCTTATATTTTCTGTTGGTGAAGATTGAGTTGGTGACGGCTGCTCATACTAACTACCTAGTTATTCTTCTGTTTATTCCAAACAAACTGCCGGAAACATAAAAGTGCAAGGAAAGTCCTACCAGACTCCGGGTGTTTAGAGCAGTCTTTCTCTGCACACTGCACACTGCACACTGCACACTCCGCTGCAGCTCCACTGCAGCAGACTGGGGTTAAGCACATCACTCAAACGGATCTCGACGGCACTTATTCACCTCTCCCTGACTCTGATTTTCTCAGCCGGTCCATGGTTTTGAACCGTCAGCCTTCCGATCACAATCCCACTTTTCTAATCCATAGGTTCTGTTTTAGCTCCTACAGCCGGACAGGAAGAAATCTCAGTCTCAGATTCCTTCATCCTCAACGCCGCCATTGTTTGATAAACCCACACAGTAGCTTTTGACCATTGATATTCTCCGTCGTCTGATATGACTGTAATGATGACTTAATGGCGCGATGTGTTTATACGGACGTCCCGTGATAGATGGCCTGACTGTATCTGCGGTGTGCCGAGGAATGCTGCCACCTTTGTAAATCCTTGACAGCACTTGTCCCAACCGCTCCGAGCAGGCGGGCTCAGACAGCAGGGCCGGCTGCCCAGGTGTGTTTGGGATTCCTTGTAGCTGAATGAGTGAGCAGGGGGGGGGAGAGGGAGAGAGTGAAAAGGGAGAGGCTGGAGCAGGGTTTAGGGGGCTGTTAGGGTGACTGCGGTTGCAGGTGAGTAGTGCTCAGCTATCCTCTGTGTCAGCTCGCCTTCACTGGCTCTCAATGGAGCGAGAACAAGGGGACTGAGAGTCGTACCTGGGCGGCCCCTCAATGATGGATTATGCTGCTGAGAGCAGAGTTGGGGCAGTGGCTTCTGTGGCTGCGAGAGAGCGTAGACTCTTCACACTGATTTAGTTTCATTTCTTTGTGTCTGGCTGTGTTTACGTGCACTGAGAATTCCTTTCTTTACCCAGTTATTCAAATAACCTGCTTTTGGGTCAACACATGTGAACGTCATAACTCTGATTATGAGAAACCCGAATAAGATGTCTGGCTTACTCCCATATTAAACGCACCATATTGGCGAAGTGCTGTTGGTTACAACATTGTCATTTTTGCCAAGGTGAATCACATGATGAACCATCCTGAAAAGATTCACATCTTTGTAGGATCTTCAGACCCCTGACTCTACCTCCTCCCCGCCTCTCGCCTCTCACATTCCTCACAACTTTTTCCCAGTTTCTCTATGTATTCCAATTCCCTCTTAAATGTGTGTGTGTGTGTGTGTCTCTGTATGTAAGTGTGTTTATGTACTGTGTGTGTGTGTAGCTTAATTAAACCATGGCAGCCATATGTGTTAATGAGCTCCCTCATTAGGCAGTAGGTCTCCTCGTTAGGGGGAGAGGCGTCGCTAGTGCAGGAGAGAGGGAGCGGCTCTTTCTGAGGCTCCTGCTGAGTTCGCTGTCCCACACGCCGAAGAGGGGATTAGCCTACGGAGGGCAGGAAGGAGGGAGGGGGAAATGGGCTAGCTAGGTGAGAATATATAGCAGTTGTTGGATGAAAACCGTGCGTCTCCAAGACGGCTGTCTCTTCAAATTGAGAAAACAATGCTGCTTTTCTCGTTGATGGCTGTATTTGTTTTTGTATTGCCAATGTTTCACAGCTGATTTTATAGAAACATGTTCAATGTTTCCACCAAGCTATTATAGACTGCTGTTTAATATTTGAAAAATGCACAGGTGTCAATAATTTATATAACTTAATGGCCATTCATAATTGTATCAATTTCTGTGACAGAAATCCACAGGCGTCAATATTTTCTCTGTTCCTTATGACAGCCAAGTTTTCTTAAAGCTGCAGTGCACTAGGCATCTTTGCACTTCACTACCCAGAAGTCATGTAACACAACGTCAGTCAACTGTGCACTCCTCAGATCTAAATGTTTTATTAGTAGCTGGTGGAGGTGGTGGGGAAAATAATAATTTAGCAGCAGGTTGCAGCAGCCATCATTGGTAAGTTCAGCTTTCTCTGGCTCGCTGCGGTTTAGAAGACACTTTTGTATTTCAGTCTGAAGTTTTGATTAGTCTTTTCCTATGAGAGAACATTTCCCGCCAGTGACCATACCTGACAAATTAATTAGCAGAAATGGGATTTCACTTTCCCCAATTTGTGATTTAGGCTGATAAGACGGGTGTAATTAAAATGTAGCTTAGCGCAGCTTTAATTCCTGAAAACTTGAAACAAGATGTCACTGCCACTGATGACTGGTCTAGTACTTTTCTTAGCAAAATGACAAAATGCTGTCATGATTCCTTCTCCTGCTAAATGCACATAGTGATTGAATGATGAATGTATACGTCAGTGCAGCCTACAGTCTATTGAAAGCCTTGTACTGACCATTAGCACTATATGTGATGTCCTGTTGTCCCTGCATCATGTCTGAATGTACTGTGATGCCATGCACCTTTTCAATATGTGGACATTTTTGTGCATGATATATCGCTGCACCGAGGCCACTATCAAAACAACGTCCTGCACATTTACTGTAATGTGAATAAAGTGATTGTGATTCCTCCACCAGGCTCCCTCTCCTCCAGAGGCAGCGGAGGCTTGTCCTGCCCGTCCACAGCCTGGTGTGTCTCGCTGCTTTCAGTCTGGCTCTGCCTCTTGCCATCAGCCTCTTCCCACAGATGTCCCAGGTCCTCCATTTTGAAAACCCTCTTCCTCTACTGAGGAATATTCTTATATGTATTTCTTAAAGCAATGCATCATAGTTTCCCTGTTGGTTTCAGTGGTGGTGATGGCGATGATGATGATGGAAAAATCGCATCCATTTAATGATAATTGCTTAGTGCTTTACTGACATATGAGTCATAGTATCACTGGGCCTTTCTCTGAGGAATACTGAGAAAAATTATATTGCCCTTCATCTCAAGCATGTCTCAAAGGACTTTACAGAAAACGAGCCTAGCTAGATCTGACTAATCAACAATCAGACGCAAAACAAAATTATGCAATACAGTATGCAACAAAATGAAACGCAAGGAAACAAAACAAAGCACAAGACACAAAATAACATGTTGAAAAGACATAACAGTGTTACCTCCCCTACCTACCCGGGCCTAACCTGACCGGCACCACCGACCTTAGACCCTCAGTGAAGACAACCAAAACTTTAACTTGACTTAAAAGCTTTAACTTGGCAGACACTTTAATCGACCTCATAAGTGGTCATACTATTTGCAGCAAGATGTATCAAGAGCTCTCTGTGTTCTTCAAATACTCACTATGTATTCAACAATTGCTTTGCCCAGGTCTGCCATGTGTTGGTTTCAATTGCATTACATTACGGCGTTAAGCAGACTTTTATCCAAAGTGACTTACAGTACATATCATCATACCGTTGGCAGCCATGCAAGGCGCCAACCTGCTCAACGGGAGCAATTTGGGGTTAGGTGTCTTGCTCAAGGACAATACGACTTTTCAGGAGGCGCTGCACTCGAACCTTCAACCTTGCGGTTGCTGGGCGGGAACTCTGCCTCCTGAGCTACTGCCGCCTCAATGACTGATGATTGAAGTCTCATGACCCCTTTAACGTGAACTAGATGAGCTTTACAGAGATTCTCTCTTAATGAGGCGTAGCCCTCTGAGACTTAATCTGCTCTGTTATGATCTGTCCAACCATTGCCCAGAACCCCTATCGCCAGTCTGTCATTCACGCAATCCAGGCTAACAGGCTGAAATCTAACTTTAGCCTATTGCCTCAGTATGTGTCATTCTACTCATTAAGTGGCCATGGCATGATTTCATTTTTCACGCCGTCTATTTCTCTCTCTTTGTCTGTTCTCTGCCAAATGACTTGCTGACACAAGCCAGCCAGCTCTGGCTTTAAAATGTTTAGGATTTAATTACCACTGGAAATAGCTCAGACCGCCATATGGCAAAAAACTTCAGACATATGTGCCGCCAACAGTCCTGTGAAAGGCAGCCTCCCGTTCCACGGCGGTGCCTGTTTTTCTCTCACATGGCCTTTTTGCACTTTAGTGAGGATACCAGATGAAAAAACCTCCCCAAAAAGCAACATGAATGCCCCGCTCTCCCGGACCCCCGACCTTCTCAATTTGTCCCACTTCCCTATTTCACACCTACCAAGATGTCTGATTAGGATTCTGCCTCCGAGTGACAGCCATCTGTCTCGGGTTCAAATATTAGGAGTTGCAAACCTCAAAATTGGACTTTAATCAGCCAAATTGGCTCTTTTTGCACATTAGTAGTAAATGTGGAACATTTATGGCCTTTAAGAAAGATTTAGTTACAAATGAACTATTTAAAATCTTTAAGTAGCAATGCATGTAGATGACGCTTGTCCCTTAGCATGAACATATGTAAACATGCTATATCTGACGGCACGTGCCAAATATTGTCATTTGCGCTATTGACTTTTTTTTCTCTTCGATTCCCACAGATCGATGTGAGCCGACTAGAGCCAGAGATTGCCATGGCAACAGATTGTAAGATCGTGATGTACAATAAAGGCCTCTGAGTGATCTATATTGCCCAAGACATGAAGATATGCATCACTGCTCATCATGAAAACCCTCTGAGGCTGGTAGAGAACTAAATACACTGAGTGCCAGGTAATCAAGTAATGACTACCGTAGTTTCCCTTTCAACTAATACATTATGCTTAACTTATAGTTGCATATAGAAATGTGTTTACTCTCCATGATAATGTGATGAAGCTAAGTAAATGTTGTCTAAACATGTAATTTGGTAGCGGTGTGGACTGTACGTGTAAATACTGTGAGGGAAATTGGGATAAATGTGTTGTCCTGCATTTTTGTGAACTGCTCTTGTGTTGAATGGATAACTGCTTTTACATCCAGTGGGCCAAAATAAAAATCCAAGTACAACCCAAATATATTTATAATTGTTTTTTATTTCATTGATGGAGAAATTCTACCAAGTGAAAGAAACTGGTTTGCTTGTATGTTCTATTTTTGTTTGGATATTCCAATGTTGATGCTCAACTATCATGTGACAAGAAGTGGCTGTCACTCCTATTTGCTGCATATTTACAGACTATGTAAGACGGACCCTGACCTTAAGCTAACTTTTACACTAACCCAGACATTGAATATCTATAGACTAATTTTAACACTATTGTGAGTATCACCTGAAACTCAGTGGACATTTTAGTGACGGATTATAGTCACTTGATAGTTAGATGTGCATCAGCACTGGACTATCCAAATAAAGTGAGATCCAAATGTTGCCTTGTCTTCGTACATTTAATTGCACCTGATTCATATAAACTTTCTCTCTTGAAGTGTTATCTTTTGCCGTAATCTGTGTGATTGGTTTGTTTGCATGGTTGCCAAGGCAACGCTGCACGGTAGGTTGCGGTGCAGGGGAACTTGACAAGAAGCCACATGCTGGATCAGTGGCACACAACCCCAGTGAGGCAAATACAAACAAAGCCCATTCAGAAAACAGTTCATAGAAGCACATGACATCCGATTTCATTTTCTTACGGTGAACCTTTACTGTTGTATCTTGTGTAATCAGTTTTGAACATCGTGTTCAGCTATAACTGAAGCATTTCATTCCAAAATGCTGTGTAGGCCTATTCATTTTTGTAACCACTTTTTTTGGGGGGGTTACATTACGTTCATTCTTCAATATTCCAACAATACAACAATACAACACATTATATTACCTAAAATGTAAGCAGATGTCTTAGGTTAGCCAAGAGCTTGAGTAATAATCCATAGTACATTTGCTTTTAATTCCAGAAATAATTTTGTCAGTTGTTTTTGCATTTTAAAATGATGGATATCTCATCTGTATCTTGTGTATCATTTTGAAAATCTTGTTCAGCTATAACTGAAGGATTTCATTCCAAAATGCCATATAGTAGTATAGAAAATGTTTTACTCTATGTCCGTTGCTCAATATTTCAACAATACAACCTTCTATCAAAGAAAATGTCAGTGTTTAAGAAATGCTAATAATTCCAATAATAATGCATAGTGAGTTTGATTTTGATGCCAGCAATCATTTTGTCAGTCGGTCACACATTTGTTTCAAAATGATTCAAACTTCCGTTTTTCATCAATTAGGTTGTGATTAGCAATTCAGTGTCCTTGCTGCTGCACGACTGAAACAGACTGTGACAAATCGGACTCTGCGTTATTTATCACTCAAAATCCTATTTTACAACTACACCAATAAAATAGATATAATCTTGCAGTGTCGAGATAGAAACTAGAGAACAAATGGTCGTCCCTTTTGATCAAACCAGTCGTGGTGGTTCAGTTCATTTCTCAACACCTTTTCCGACCTCTTGCCTAAACCAAAGGTGTGGTTTGCCTAAACCGCACCTGCTCGTCAGGCGGAAAGGGTGTAGCGCCTAACGTGTCTCGTGTGCGCTACTGTACCGGCTACAATAAGCCTTTGATGGCGTTTTGTTTGAGGGACGAGGAATGCCGAGTCCCTTTTCTACCGTGTGTTTGCACCTGCAGCGAGG
>OMOT01077365.1:0-11844 GCA_900312575.1 Acanthochaenus luetkenii
CTGACAGCCAAACCAACATACAGTGCATCTCTGATTTGAGCTGCAGCCTCTGCACTGCCTGCTTACTCAACTTGAATCTTTTACTCCTCCTACATCAAGGAAAAAGGCAAATAGTCTTTTGACACCATAATCTCAGGAAGGATAGGACATTTGGAAGTGTATAAACCATCTGCTGTAAATGGACTGCATTTATAAAGCGCTTTTTTGCAGTCTTTTTCAGACGGCCAAAGCGCTTTACAATTAGCCTCACTTTCACCCATTCACACACACATTCACACACACATTCACACACCGTTGGCGGAGGCAGCCATGCAAGGCGCCAACCTGCTCAACGGGAGCAAGTGGGGTTAGGTGTCTTGCACAAGGACACTATGACAGATTCTTTTCCCCCCCAGGAGGAGCTGGACTCGAACCTTTAACCTTGCAGTTGCTGGGCGGGAACTCTACCTCCTGAGCTACTGCCACCCCCATAATGGTGAAAAACTTAGCATAGGAAGAATTAGTTTCCAATTCCCAAATAGGCTTGAATTTGTGACTATGGCCAGGCTTATTATTGCAGCCTCAGCAGCTCCATTCAGAGCCTGCCACTCCCTCCCTCTGGGGCCGTATCATAATAAACTGTCATTTCAATTCACAGTGGGGCATAGCAAGTTAGATAGAGCTTTGAAAAATCACCATATCTCTTTTTTGCAGTTTTGTGACAGACTTAATTTAAGTGTTGATAATTTCGTATAAGTGCATCCTGTGAGCAAGAAAATTGTTCGAAACGGCATCCCACACACACACACACACACACACACACACACACACACACACACACACACACACACACACAGAAACAAACAAAAGCACAAGCCAACCGATGTAAACACACACACTCCCTACCTCTCTCTGTCCGTCTCTTTGTCTCTCTCCCCCTCACACACACACACATACACACACACTTGGGGCTAATCTCGCTAAAGCCTCCGCTCCCTTGGGTCCTTTTTGAATCAGTTGATTTATTTGAGATTTCCATTGCGTTGGACTCAACACTCAAATGCCAGCATAAATTGACCGCTCTTGAAAAAAGATTAGAGGAGATTAGGCGTGTACACACACACACATTCTCTCTCTCTCTCCCTCTCCCAGATGACCGTTTGACCAACTCATTCCATGTGAGAGCACATCTGACACAAGTCCTAGGTTTAAACTGAATTAATATCTAATGCATATCTGATTGACTTCCATCTGCCTGCATTCACATTAATACCCAATACATGCCCAATTACTCCACGCTAAGAACATTTAATGGATCTGAAGTCAATTACCTTGTACTTAATTTTCCAGCCACTTCATTTTCGCAAGTGGCCTGGCTAAATAAGGGCAATAAAAGAACAGCAATGAATTTGATGATGCACATGTTTTGTGTTTTCTTTTGATTCGGTTTCATTTGTCAGAGAAGGTCACAAATCAGTTATAGGATACATTTACATGTAGTTTTTTCACCTTCCCGTGTGTCTGTCTTTCTACCTGTGTAACTACTTACCTACAGCACCTATCAATATTGATGAGTCAGTGATTAATGATATATATATTTCCTTGTGGTATATTTGGAGGTATGTGTCTGCACTGAAATCAAATCAAAAGATTTGTGTGTTTTCCACAGTTTTCCATGTGGATGGAGGATGCTCCTCTCTATTCTGAATGTGTTACAACTTGTATTTTTTCACACAAGATAAATCTCCACATTATAGAATGGGGGTGAATGGAATTGTTTAAAACCAAATGTTGCTGCTTAAACTCTTCACTGCCAACACCTACTGCATTGCAAAACACAATGCATATGGTTTTGGACAATGCCAACTCTCTGTATGGACTCAAGTGTGTAATCATTTTGCATGGTAGTCCACATGCAAGTAATAAGAGTGTTTCTAATACTGGCTTTGTTTGCTTCTTTTTTCTGTCTCGTTCCGTTCCAGAGGTAAACAGCAATATGCCAGGTGAGTTTTGATGGGAAAAACATGTGTCAGTCTTAGCAATTATTAATATAACTGCATGCACGTCTACATGCAGACTACAGATGATCTAGCTACCCATCCTGGCTGAAAGGTATTCTGGATGATCCATTGGATTCACTATTACAATCTGGCCTCACACGTTTTTTAGAAATGAACAATTAATACAAATAATGTGCCCTGCGACGAAAAGTGTGAGAAATCTGTTACCCCACCACAAAAGGATTATGTGGAGGAGACATGACTAGAAACAAGCAGTAGTTTGACATTGAACTAGACGTTGGAAAGTAAGTGCATGGAGGTTGGGGTGGTGGATGAGTGGATATTACCATCTCATGACTTAATGATTTAATTTGAACCCTAACCAAATGTTTTGTAGCCTAAACCTACAGTAAGTCTATCCTTAACCAAAGTTGTTTTAGTTGCCTAACCTAGAACCTAACCTTGAAGGAAAAATCCATCAGAAAACACCTGTTGCAGAAATACCTTGCTTTCCATAGTCAATTGAGTTTTTTGGTGTATTTTTCGTATTCCCATGGATAACTAACCAAATGTAGATGACGTTACATCACGTCCAGATATTTCTAGCATGGCTACAATGGTGTTTGATAGCAGAAAATGTTTCAGCGATTTAAAACATCAATGGTAAATGTCAGGTTTTTGTGTCAGTCCCTCAGAACACTTGTTGACACCCATTAGCTAAGGGTTGCAGAAAATAATTTGGGAAAACGTAGGAAAAGTGCGAGAAATCTGTTTCCCCAGGATTATGTGGAGGAGACACAATATCACTAATTTAAGTAGATGAGGCAGGTTGAGGGAAAGTGGGTAAACAAACAAAAAAGTCAGTTACATCACAAAATAACTCCTGGAATGTATTGAACATGACAGATTTACGATACCTAACAGTCTAATACATAACAGTGACAATGTATGCAACAAAGCATAATTTACTTTAACTGAAATTGTTTTAGTTTCCCAACTTTAACCCAAACCAAAACCAAAGTGGTTTTACTTTTCAAACTAAACTTTTCACGTGAAACTGGCGTGTTCAATTCCTGCTATTGCCACATAATTCTATCAAATTTGCTGCAATTCTGCAGCTGATTCAGATCATCATGTACAGAAAATTTAACATTTGTAACTTTTTACAAGTCCTGTCATTTTCAATGCATACCTCATGCACTAAATATTTATTGGAATAAGGCCTAATTCATACATTCCATATAATACACCACATGTCAAATGTATAATGGCATGATTAAGACAGATATATACACTAGATTAGGTTTTGGGAGCTCAATTCACTCAACATAAGGTATATATATGTCTTGTACTATCATTTCTTCAAAGTATTTCTAGTATTTCTTCTGAAGAAGCTTTCTGCTCAGCCATGGGAAGCTTTGTTGGACCTGTCAGTGTGTTTTGATGCCATGCTTTCCCTCCTGGGAAAAATATGTGTCATCACAATACCAAAGAGTATTGGAAAATATGGGTTTCTGAAGTGCTCTCTCTCATTTTCCCTTCCCTGTCTTTCCATCATCTTCTCAAGGCCTTGCACATATGATGGCAGAACAAGGTATGCCTCTCTTTAAATCTTCTCTTCTATGTCTTTCTTTTCTTGTGTTTCTAGTGGAGTGCATGCTTTGTTGTTGGTGTGGCATATATGGAAATGCATGATTCTGTATACATTTTTATTCCAGTGTGACAGTATTGTTGTCCTTTTGTAGATGACATCAAAGTAGTCATAGATGACTTTTGTTGTGACACTCAAAGGATGGCATAATACCTGGCATGCTTGCATGTTGGAAGTGTGCTGTGATGTTGTAGAATTCATATTTTGTGTTACAGTTGCACCACATGTTGATAATGTACATTGATTTATCACCATGACATGTATTCATATACATTGATATGCTTTGTGTTTACTAGACTTGTTATTTCACCTGACTTTTCTTTTCTTCTTCCCTCTCTTGGCTCTCTCCACTGCGGATACCCTCTGTTCTCTCTTCGCCTCCTCCTGCTCTTCTAGCTAAAAGCAAAGGTACAGCTTTTTCGCAATCTCTCGTTTTCCAACTCTATGAAAAGCGACGCTTGCTCTGTGAGTGTTTGAGAGCGATGCAGTGTAATCTGTTTGTCTGTTTGTCACTCTAATGTGTTTACTTGTCTGTGTTCAGTGTCTCTTCTATAATGATGTCTCACAGAGGGTGCTCGGATTAAACAAGTAAAGTAATTAAGCCAAGCTTAATTGAAAGAGTGGGAAAAAAGTAGTGCATTGCTTTGTGTGTGTTTGTTTGAGAGTGTGTGTGTATGTGTGTTTGTGCGTATGTGTGTGTGTTTGTGTAAACTGTTGGAAGGCAATATACTGTATGCAGGGATTGCTCTAAAACACAGTCTTGAGATCAGTTTCCGAAGGTAGATTTCTGTTTAGGACATGATCCAAAACTGAACACAGTTTTCACAGGCAAGGGCTTCTTCTTCCTCCATGTGCCATGTGCTTGAAGAAGATCGAGGAGGGCTGAAGCCTTGATTAGTTGTTGTAATGACATCGCTGAACGATGGAGGCCAGTATTGGACCAGAAATTACACACAGACCCTTTAACTATTGAGCCTCTATAATACCAAGACCAAACATTGTAACTTATTTCTATAGACTACTGTGTATGTACATGTAGCTGGGCGTATGCCGATTAATCTCATTAGGCTGTTTTCTGTTGTCTTGCGGTTTGGGGCAGCAGTGACTCAGGAGGTAGAGTTCTCGACCAGCAACTGCAATGTTGAAGGTTCGAGTTCAGCTCCTCCCGGGTAATATAATCTGTTGTAGTGTCCTTGAGCAAGACACCTAACCCCAAACTGCTCCCGTAGAGCAGGTTGATGCCTTGCATGGCTGCCTCCAACGGTATGATGATATGTAAGTCACTTTGGAAAAAAAGCGTCTAAATGCCGTAATGTAATGTTTGTTCAATTAGCCTTGCAGCAATTGACAAGTTAAGGGTTGCTAGCAATCTTCTTTACTGTATGAGAGTTGTTATTACTGAGTTGTTTTTTTATTTATGCTATTGTGCTTGATACACTTTGTCCTTTTAAGCACTAGATATAACTAAGACTATGTTTTGGATAATTCCAATGACAGATTAATCATTCTCTAAAAAACATCACTCTCCATATTTGCTCCATTCCTTCATACTCTTTAGATTCTATGGTTGCAGCCATTTAAAATGTTCATTTTACAGTACAAGTGCAATTCCTGTTATGCTGTAGGATTTGGACCCAATTGCAGAGAAGACACAAGGTGGAATATCTGGTACACAGCTTTTATATAGCCTCAGCAAGTACACAAAATGATAAACACTGGTGTCAACAGGACAGTAATAAACTAGAGGTACTTCCAGTAAATACTGGACATACATACAGATACAACAGACATAAACGTAGTCCTAGACTAAGCGAGCAGAGTTCATTCAAGCTTTATTTATACTCAAATGTACACTAGTTACACTCATATGTAGCATCAATTTGCATTAATCAATATTACACAAACAAGACTGGAACAATTTTAGAACAAAAACGGAATCAATGAACAATCACAAAAAAATAAGATTTTTTAAAAGAACAGTTTCAGAAATGTTTTAAACAATTACACATTTTGGTAACCTCCTTGCTCACCAATGTTAACTACAACTAAATTGACCCAGTTACTTTCTTACACAAAGAAAGGCAGAAGCAAAGCAAGGGTGCAGCAGTCGTTGTCTGGTAAAGTTAATCCAAGATTCAACAGCGGGGTTCTGTTTAGTTTATTTGACAATTAAAAAAATACATTGTACAAAATACAGGCATTTTAAAATCATCAAGGATGGCACAACAAAGTCACAGACTTATTTAAATGGTGGTCCTTGATTGTAGAATGTACAGAAACACATAAGGACATACAACACACATAGTTACCTGTTCATTCTAAGGTCCTTAAAAAGATCCTTATTATGGTCAAATAGTCAAAGCAATTTTAAACAATATATGTGCACATTTCTGCAATGTCACTTCCTCTGATACTTGTACCTGATTTTACTCTGGGACCTTTTCCAGAAGCCATTTCTTAACCTTAACCTTATAATTGTCCAGGTTTTGTACCTGTTTGATGGCTAATGGTAGCTCATTCCATTCCTGAGGCCCTGTGCGACTGAGCATTGTCACATTCTTAATCTGCACCATTTTGGGATTAGATTGCCATTGCTTGCTCTGTTTCTATGGTTGTGGGTTTCTTCTATTCTGGGAAAGAAATTAGTGAAGTAATTGGGGGACCTATCGTTGACTATTCTATGAACCGTCTGAGTTGGGACACCCATTGGCTACTGAGTTGGGACACCCTGGCCTCTACTGGTAGCCAATGGGCGTCCCAACAAACACAGTATATATAGCCGGCCAGGCAGCTGTAATCAATTATCAGTAATCAGCCGGGGCTGTCCTCATTGACCGTGTTCTCCCCCTGGCAGCAATCCTGTGCGCCTGCGGGAAGTACGGCAAGCACCTTGGACAGCTCCCGACCCCACAGCTCTCTGTACAGTGCTGCAGCCAGCAATCGTATAAATTCATAGCAATATTGAACTGTACCATCTACTGCTGTGCATTTTAATTGATTTCAATCATGCATTGGAAAGCACCAATCTAGCCTGTAGAGCCTGAAAAGAGCTATGCATACTACAGTAAGTATATATATCGATATGCCGGTACATTGGGGACATTGCCATTTTACTACAAATGGGATGTGGTCCAATCAGTGTCGTCCACTTCTGATCAAATCAAATCAGATTGATTGTCACGTCACAATTACACAGGTATAAATATGAGTGAAAATCTTGAGTGCAAGACTCCACAACAATGCAGTGTTAAAATATTATACACACAATGCAATATAGTCTCATATATTGTAGAGCAGCATCATTAACAATATACAGTACACACACACACACACACACACAATACAATTAATATATTGTAATAACAAGATAAAAATATAGAATCCAATGTACAAATGTACAAGATAAAGTACAATAAATGAAAAATGGGCAATTGTATGCAGGAAGTGTGTCTATTATGACAAGTGCATGCATATACCAGGGTGATATGAGTAAAGTGCAGATGCAATAATAAAGTATTTTACAAAACAGTTGAGTGTGGGAGAGTGCAGGCAACAGACTGGCGCAGTGTGCAGCTGTCAGTTGTTCAGCAGCCTGATGGCCTGGTGATAAAAGCTGTCCCGTAGCCTGTTGGTTCTGGACCTGATGCTACAATATCGTCTGCCAGAGAGTAGTAGTGAGAACAGTCCGTGGCTCAGGTGACCGGAGTCCTTGATGATCCTCCGGGTCTTTGTCAGACACCGCCTGGTGTAGATGTCCTGGAGGGAGGGAAGCTCATCTCCTGTAATCTTCTGGGCCGTTCACAGCACCCTTTATAGTGCCTTGCGGTTGAGGGCGGTGCAGTTCCCATACCAAGCGGTGATACAGCCAGTCAGGATGCTTTCAATGGTACAGCTGTAGAAAGATCTGAGGACTTGGGGGTCATAATGGATATACATTACATTACATCACAGCATTTAGCAGACGCTTTTGTCACAATTTTGTAGAACAGTAGTCAAACCAACCATATATTGCAGTCTTCATCAGCTAAGCCTTCAATAGGAATAAGTAGTATTCATATATAGAAGGATCTTTTTTTTAAAAGAAGAAGAGTAGGAGGATGTTAGATAAGTCAGTTAAAGTAGTTAACGTGTAATCTGAACAGATGGGTTTTAGTCTCCGGCGAAAGATGGATAGCGATTCAGCCGTTCTGACTGAAGGGGGGAGCTTGTTCCACCATTGTGGTGCCAGGGATGAGAAGAGTTTAGTTTGTGATGAGCAACTTCTAAGTCCACGTAGCGATGGGGGGGCTAGGCAACCTGTAAGAGTGGAGGAGTGGAGCGGACAAGCTGGAGTTTGGAACCTGCCCAGGGATTGTAGATAAGGGGGGGCACTTCGATGTACTGCCCTGTAGGACAGTACCAGTGTCTTAACATTTATGAACGGGCGGATTCTGCGGATGTTGTAGAGGGAAAACCTGCAGGAGCGGGTTGTTGCAGCAATGTTGGCAGAGTAGGACAGGGCTCTTGGCAGTCAGTGAGGGCAGCACAGTGGTGTTCTCTATGGTGATGGAGAAGTCAGTGTGAGGACAGTTTTTTCCAGGGAGAAAGGGTAGTTTGGTCTTGTTGAAGATTGTGCTTTAGGTGGTGCAGAGACATCCAAGCACTAATGTCTTTAAGAGATGCAGCAGGGTCGAGGGAAGGCTTCTTAAGTAGAGGCTTGACTCTGGCAGTCTTTAAAGGAGCAGGAACGGGGCCTGAGCACAGGGAGGAATTAATGAAGGGTGTGATGTCAGTACAGATGGTTTGGAGAAGATTGGACGGGATGGGATCGAGGGGTGTGAGGACATCTTCTAGAGAGAGAGGACAAAAGGATGCAAGTCTAGAGACAGGGGTTGGGGTGGTAGGTAAGTAAGGAATGGTATTATTAGAGTCAAGGGGGTGGAAGAAGCAGCTGATGTCCTTCACCTTCTTAGCAAAGTAGGTGACAAAATCATCAGCTGACAGGGAAGAGGGAGGGGCAGGTGGGTTGAGGAGGGAGGAGAACGTAGAGAAGAGTTTACTGGGGTTGGAGGCAGATGATTGGATTTCAGTAATGTAGAAGAAGAGGATGTGTCGTCAGTGGACAGGAGAGAAAACTGTTTCTCAGCTGAAGGAAGCAAGGAAAGAATAGCAGAAGAGAGCAAGGTAGGTGAGAGGGATTTTAGGTTGCATCGGGTCATAATGGTGTGAGTGGATGCTGAATGGGAGGATGAGATGGGAAGGGAGAAGGATAAAGAGTGGTGGTCGGATACAGGGAGAGGGGTAATGGTAAGGCTGGAGGTACAGCAGGATCTGGTGAAGATAATGTCAAGTATGTTCCCTGCTTTGTGAGTCGGAGGAGATTCAGGGAGAGTGAGGTCAAAAGATGAGAAAAAGTTAAGAAAGGCTAAAGATTGTAGATTTTCTGAATGGATGTTAAAGTCGCCTAGAAGAACGAGTGGAGTGCTGTCTTCAGGAAAGAAGGTGAGAAGGACATCCATCTCATCAAGGCTGACGTTATAGCTGACACTGTACAATTACTGGGTTCAACAAGTACCAGTTCAACAAGAGGACCTCAAGCCCCTCCCAGCTATTACCACCTACTTCCAACATGAGTTTCACCTGGACTAGATGACTAAATCGAACTGCTTCAAATTAAACAGACTGAACTAACAAAGATAGCAGAATAACAAACAATTCTCTCACCAAGTGCTACTAGATCCAAACAAAAGTGCTCTGCTGACCCAAGCCTGACGTAAAACAGTAGATTCAATACTGCAGAGAAAAATATATGATGCAGTTTGATTGATTACATATTTATTGTGGAATTGATTGGGCGGCACGGTGGCTCAGTGGTTAGCACTGTCGCCTCACAGCAAGAAGGTTGTCGGTTTGAATCTCCGCCCCGGTCCTTTCTGTGTAGAGTTTGCATGTTCTCCCCGTGTTCGCGTGGGTTTCCTCCGGGTGAACCGATTTCCTCCCACAGTCCAAAGATATGCACGTCAGGTGAACTGAAGACTCTAAATTGCCCATAGTGCTTGTGTGCAGTATGGCATGTGATGTAGTATATGATGTATATGATGTAGTATATGATGACGTAATACATCTACTGTATGATGCAATGTAAAGCCCATTGAGACATGCTTGTATAAAAGGACTATATAAATAAACATAAACATGATTGATTGATAAATTCTTCTCTGGCTATATATGGGAAGACCTTAACCTGAATTGATTCTAGTGAGACATTTTGATTAGATTCCACAAAAGTATGCATTAATGTTGTATTATTATTATTATTATTATCCTGGAGACTTTCAGTGGAGAGTTCAAGTGTCCCACGATGGTCTAAATGCTGTTTCAGAGGCTTTTCATCTGCCAATAAACAATACAATTCAGGGGGAAACTAAAAAACATCTGCACAAAATATTAGCATCAATACAAAAATATTGGTATTGGCCTTCAAAAACCAATATCAGTCAAACTTCTACATACACCTATAATGAATTCCCCCATTAAGAGGACAAAGCTGGCATAAGCTCCCGGAGCGTTCTCTCTCCCCTTACCACATGTCTCTCTTCCTAGTTGCTGTATCTAATCCCTTAGTGAGAGGGCAGACATTATTAGGCATCAGGCTCCCTGTCGCCTCCTGTTAGGCAGAGAAGAGCCTCCATTCTGGCTCTATTTGCATGGCGGCTCGTGGTGGCAGGGAGGCAGATAGAGAGAAAAGAGGAAAATACAAAACTGGGTCTCCGTTGTTGAGTCATATTTAACTTTCACAAGCCAAGAGAGGGCTCCTCTCCTCTCATTTTCTTTCTTTCTTTCCAGCTCTCTCTTTTGTGTCTCTTTCTCTCTCTCTCTACTTTAATATTCACTTGCTCACTCTCCCTTTACAATTATTTTATCTCATTCACTGCCTTGCCTCTCCTCCGCTCTTCCTTTTGTCCATCATTTTTCTCTCCTCATTCACTCACTAATTACTTTCCCTTTCCTATTTGTCTTTCCCTAACCCTTCTCTCACTCAGTCAGTACCAGTTGGCAATCTTTTATTCACTCTCCGTTCACTGTCACTGTCTTCTTTGTAATCTTGCCCTCCCCCAGTTGCACATCCCATGATTCTTCCATTTAGCGTGAATTGCCCTTTGCTAAGCTAAGTGGCTAATTCAAGCAGCTAAGTCAGTGGCTCTTGTGCAATTATCTGCCATCAACAGCACCCACAGCTGGTTTCACATGTAGGCCAGTCGAAACCACAGTTTCCATCCTTACACCGGCACGCAATGCTGCAACATGTTAAGCCCCCCTAGTGGCTCTCCCTGCTTCCCAGAGGTAAAAAATATCAAGTTCTCCCACCTAGTTGTTTTAGAGGAGTGATTTTGAACCTGCGGTTCCCCCCTTAGTTTGGGTCTTAATTTAAAGCTACACTATGCAACTTTTCAGGGAGGCATGAAGTGTATTGCTAGTCCCGTCTTCCTCCTCAGTTGATCAAGTTCCAGCCCCAGCTGTCATCTAGTTTAAGACTGAGGTAACCTGTATCCGTAAAGCCTCCACAGGTGTTAAAGAAGCAGACACAAGCCAGCAATACAAAAAAGCAATGCTGTCCACCGTGTTTTTGAACGTTTAGCTTCGCTGTTCTTTCTTTTACTGCTTTCTTTCATTTTTGTTGTTGCTATGACTTCCCTGCAATGTGGCCACTAGCCTCACCATGTTAGCCGCAATCCAGCTCACCGCTGGGTTAGGGTTAAAGTTTCAATTATCCCATAGCAAATGGTATACGCCCCTAAACATCAGTTTAATTGAAAAGCCAATTTCAGGCAAACAAGGGTTAGGCATGAATATTACATTACATTACATCATTTAGCAGATGCTTTTGTCCAAAGCGACTTACAATAGTACATTTTTTCATCCACATCAGTCAGACCAACTATACAACGCAGTCTTTCTTCAGCTAAACACTTCAATAGGAACAAGTAGCATATAACACTTCAATAGGAACAAGTAGCATGAAACACTTCAATAGGAGCAGTAGCATTAGTAGTCAGAGTTGTTAGTGGGGTTTTTTTCTCTTTTTTTGGGGGAAGAAAAGAGTAGAAGGAGATAGGTCAGTTCAGGTAGGGTCTAGGTGTAGTCGGAAGA
Source organism: Acanthochaenus luetkenii (assembly GCA_900312575.1). NCBI lineage: Eukaryota > Metazoa > Chordata > Actinopteri > Beryciformes > Stephanoberycidae > Acanthochaenus > Acanthochaenus luetkenii. Next base: position 11,761 of record OMOT01077365.1, read on the forward strand.
GATGGGTTTTTAGTCTCCTGCGGAAGATGGGTAGCAATTCATCTGTCCTGACTGAAGGGGGGAGCTCATTCCACCATTGCAGTG